>NW_019290500.1:0-85832 GCF_000500325.1 Leptinotarsa decemlineata
GGAAAAGAATGAAGGTCATTCAAGGTTAAACCCAAAACAGCACCTCAAAGTCACCTTGTCTGCGTTGCCGTATGACGCATGTCAAGGTCGTTCAAGGACAAACTCATAACACCTCCTCAAAGTCACCTTCGCAACTTCGTGTGACGTAGAGGTCATTTCAAGGTTGAAAGTGGTGGGGGGAGGTTCTGAAATCGGCTTAAACTAACTACTTTCGTCGCGTATCTAAAAGTATCTATAGAAGAGAGACAATTTTCAGCCTTTCTTCGATGTTTCAGACTATCAAGGTTGCAAGTGATGTTCGCGTCTCCAATCAGGCGGATGGTTCTTCTCTGGATGGAATCCAGCAGCTTCAGGGCATGCTTAGGGGCGGAGCTCCATACATGAGAATGATACAACAAAGAAAGTCTGATCTAAGCTTTATAAAGCATCAAAAGTTACTGAGGTGTGTACAGTTTTCTGGTTCGGAACAATGTTTCAAGCTTTTGAGAAGCAGCATTTGCAATTCCAGCGACATGATTGTGCCAAGACATATTGGTGTCCATTTTAACCCCCAACAAACTTATCAAAGCCGAAAGTGAAATTGTCTGACCTGACATTATTATATCCGGTTCGGAGACAATAATGTTTTTGGAGAAAACCTATGCCTGGGTTATTGTGGCATTCAATTGAACTTGGTTACTTTCACCCCAATTCGAAATTATTTCTAGATCCTCAATAGGATATGCAACCTCCTGCTGCCGCTGAAGATGTTTATCTGTTGCCGTTGTCCTGGAATCCAAATGTAATGACGAAATAAGTGTGATCTCGTCAGCAAAGCAGTATATTGGTTTCTTGGTTTTTTCCAATAAATTGTTGATATACAATAGAAAGAGAGTTGGAGACAATTTAGATCCCTAGGGAACATCAGCGTTGATGATGAAAGTATTCGAGAGATATACGTCGACGGCCAAATGCAGGGAACCTTCTTTCAGAAAGTTGAAGAGCCATACACTTAATAGATCCGACAAGCCATAGCTCCAAAGTTTGGCCAGCAAACCCTCATGCCACACAAGGTCAAAGGCCTTAGAAATATCAAGCGCTACAGCTCTTGACTCTCCAGGTTTCTCGATTGAGTTATTTCAAATATGGGTGACATAAGATAGAAGGTCGCCTGTTGATCATTGTTATCGAAAGCCATATTGATGATCGCTCAAGATGTTGAAGCCTTCCAAATACTAAAGGATTTGGTGATTTACGGCTTTCTCCACGATTTTTGATAATAATGATAGCAAAGCGACTGGTTTATAGTTATTCGGAAGATATTCCTTGCCTTTTTTGAGAATAAGCTGAACGCGAGCAATCTTTCAACAAGAAGGAAAAACTCCTTTCTTGTGAGACAGGTTGAAAAGTCTAAAAATACTGGTGCGAGTTCATTTGCGCACTTTTTAAGTACGATGATGGGCACTTCATTAGGACCAAACGCCTTATTGATATTGAGCTGTTACATGAGCCGCCTGACTTGACGTTGTCGAAAAGTAATTTCCGGCATCGTGGATTCCAGTGTGAGAATAGTAGGTGGTATCTTTCCCAGAAAATTGACTGCGGTGCGGTGCTGTAGACTTGCGTTTTGTTCTTAAAAAAAAGTTATTGAGATTGGTTAGACAAGTTAACAACAACAGGCATCTAGATGTCTACGAGAGTGTAGAAATAATTAAACATAATAATATTATGAATATAGATAGTGGACCAATACCTAAAAGTATACTATATAGGTTGTTGAAATGATATTTTATTTATCAGAATTATCTGAATATTACATAAGGTCACATTGTAAAATTAATTTGACTTATAGATAAGGCAACATTGTGAAATGAATTTGAGACAATTAATAAATAAGGAAAACATTGATTGTGTATTTAGTTTATTCTTCTTCTTGAAGGTGATCACTTGGTGATCGAAACACGTGTCGAGGTGTTAAAATAACGGTTTGGTGTTGGAATAAAAATGTGATGCACTGTTCGGAACCTTTGGAACCGTGATTAAATTGATCAAACATGTCAAGGTGTTGAAAATAACGGGTTGGTGTTGGAATAAAACTTTTGTGATATTCATTACCACACCAAAGATTCCAAACAGTGCATCATAATCTATATATCAATTGATTCAAAAGATCTATTAAAATTCCATAATGAAAATATTGAATACTCTGCTAGTGCTGAATTTCTTGGTCTCATTCTAGATGAAAATTCATAATTATAACAAAATAATGAAACAATAAGAAGGAAAATAGCTCCCATAATTGAAATTTTATGAAAATTAGAAATGTTGTACCAATTGAAATAATTCAAATTAATTTATTTTTCATTAGTATATTCCAAAATTCAATATTTGATATCACTATGAAAATAAAAATAAATTCCTCATTCAAACTAATCGAAAAAGGTATCAAGTATTACAACGAGCTACCAAATGCTTTGAAAAATTTTAATGAACAAAAATTCCGGATTAATTTGAAAAAATATTCATTGCTTCAAAACTGTATATATTTATGCATGTGTATATGTATGTATAGATTTAATATTCTACAGATATGTGTGTATCGATATATTCTCTGATGTGTGCATTTATGTGTACGTTGATAATCATTTTTGAGACTCGCAAAGTATATTCAATCATATACTTTTTTGAGTTTCAGTTCTGATTTTTGATGCTCTGTTGGTTATAGTTTTGATTTGTTTTCCTACTATGAACACGTATGTTTCTTGGGAAAATGAATTATTACCATCAAAAAATAATTGAAGACCCATCGGTCTACTGAGTGCATTTGCCAAAGCTTCTAATGAAAAGTTTTTCGGTATTTGGCAGGGTTCAACTCTTGCCAGGTGATACTCGTATGAAAGATTAATCACCAAATAAAGTAATCGGCTATGAAAAATGGATAATGATTTTTTTCTACCAGTTTTTAAACGTTTTTTGATAAGTTACTACTTATGATCATTATGTGAAAGAGTAAAGAAATGGTATTTTTGTGACTATTCAAAGATTTCACTCCACATTTTTCAATCTTTTATCGTGATTGAATTGCTTTCAAATTGAATCACACGAAAATCACGAACCAAGAAACGTAAATTCAACATTCCTCTCATTCCACAATGAACAAGCAGTAGGTACATTCGCCTCCATCAAACAGTAGAACGAAGAATAGCCCATATCTTATGCTGATGCAGATTAGGTGTTTAGTTTCGCAACAAACAATAAGTTTCAGAAATATTTTTGTGAGAGACTCGCAACAATATTTATTTCACAACTGTGAAACTGAATTTTGAAGAGATTGTTCTAACTTTAATCATCAAAAACAACTGAATTTGAAATTGGAAGATTATTCCATGATAAGTTCGATTAACAACAATACGTAAGTGACAATACATGACTGACCCTAAAATAGAAAACTATTTTACGGTTTTTTGGCCGTGGTCTGCAGGTTTTCATATCTGACAATTCGTCTACTACTGACTTTCTGCGTTGAGAACAACTGGAAGAGTCTGATTCACATGTACTTTTTTTTGTAACATTTTTCAGCCCTGTCCAAAAAATACGACCGAGGTGTCATTCGATTGGTANGACTAATCATTTTTTTTTGTATTATAAAAGGGACTACCTACTTGATATGACTGATAATTTTACCAGAGTTCAGTTATGAACTATTTAATACTTCAAAGATAAAAAAAATCAAGGAACATGTAGTAAATCAGTCACCAATTTCCTCATCGGAAAATAGATTCAAGGGTGTTAGAATTCAATTCTTTTGTCATTCAGTAAATTTTTCGAGGTATTGAATCTATAGTTCCCAATCATTTCAAATGATTTTCAAAAAACAAGTTTCAAAGCTTCCCCTTCCAAATGTAATACGTTATAGTCGTGGTTGAACGCATGCCACTCTACCAAAAGATGATTTTCAAATAGAATCTGTCTTCACATTCAAGATACTATACCTATGTTTTTTCGTCTTTGGGAAATGGTTCTTCTCGTTTGGCCAGTTCTGGAAAAGAACTACAAGTCAATTTGTATACTCATGATCTACTGGACACTGAAGTTTTGCCTTCTTTGTTTTTAATGAATTTGCTAGAGTTATGATTTTTCTGTAAGCCACGTCAAAGTTCTTTCCCAAAAAACGAATGTATTGAAGTCTGAACTTATTAACCAGATCAAGTTCATTTCAAATAAGAAATGAACATTTCAAAATAATTGAACAAAAAGCTAAATATAACGACGTTTAATTTATGTGACCAGACAAAGGTCGAACTGTGCGACAAACAAGAAAATATTGAGTTAAACTATAGATTTCCTTAATTCAGAACCCAATGATATTCTCAGGGATGATTCTACAAGTCTATACCAGACAAAGGTAAAGAAAACCTTAAAGCCAATAGACCTGGTTATGAATGAAAGTGATAAACGCAAGGTGGTGACCATGAACTCACAACTACCTAAACTCTATTCCCCTATTAAATTACATGGAACCTTTTTATTTTGTATTATACCTCTGGTATCGTTCATAACGGCTCCATCAGTGGAAATATCAGAAATACTTATACTAACATTAATTTCCAATTCGCGATTTAGTAAAAAATCTTTTTTGCTGGAAGGTGAAACTGGAACCTCTGATGTAGAATAAATCCAAAACAAGCATTTTTCCGAAACATCAAACTCGGTTGGTGAAACGCGCGTCGAGAAGAGTATTACAGTTCTGGTGTTTGGGATAAGTGTTTGTTTTGGGAGTAACTAATCCTGATAACGCCAAATGTTTATCGTTTGATGTCCAAAATGAAACAATTGAGCTGGTTGAGCATCTCTCAGACAGAAACCATAGTAATTCTAGATCTACTCAAAATTATTTTCGATTTGATGAAAACTTTGTCTTTTTTCTGAAATGTTTCCTATTCTGGTACACATCTGGTACAATATGTTAGTCTGTTTTACTGGTACAGGTAGGCAGTTTGTCGATTCTATTCGCCCATTAATTGAATTCATCACTCTGAATGCCTTCCAAAGTATAGAAGTCGAAAAATGTTAAATTAAATCTATAAACAGTGACGAATATTTCATTTCAAAAAGCACTTTTTACTCTTCTACATAATAATCACAAGTAGCAAGAAATTAAGTAGCAAGTATCAATTTAGAAAAGATTCTTGCTGAATTTTCCCTTCAAATAACTAGATAATTCCATATCTTGAAATCTCTAAATTGATCAAAGTGAATTTTTTTTTTCAGTCCATTCAATACCAACTAGAACTAGCTGAAACACTATATAACGAAGGTGACTACGAAAAATCCATTAACGTATTTTTGAGACTGCTAAATATGTTGTATAGACACACCGACAAACCGGATTTCCAAATTGCAAAAGTTCAAGATTATCTTGAAATGTGCTTTTCTCATTTTGGGAACAGATCTATCAATTATTACTGATAATGGAATATTATTTATTGTAGTTTTAGTGTTGAAGGATAATGAAAATGAAGCGACTCTTCTTCCTGTACAACATTAGTCATTGACCATTATCAGTAGCATGTTTCAGCACAGATTAAAATCTATACATATTTTTGATTGAAGGAAATACAATTCGAGCCATTGGATTATGTTCAGATGGAACTTCTCGTACTGAATATTTCATCTGCTACTGCGACATACATATTCAGTGTATATGAGTTGATTGTGACGATGAAGGTAGTGTCTCAAAGTCTCGGCAACAAATGACTGGGAAGCTATCATCCACCACCATGCTTCCCCAGGAATTAGGGGCCCGATAATAGAAGTTTCCCCACATTATTATTGTGTGCAGAAGCTAGAATATCTATATACCATACACCCCCACTCGCTTCCAAGCGGCCTGCTTCCAACCTGCTGCTTCGCACGCCAGCGAAATTGAAATCTTACCTCTTGTGGTGCGTCGATTCCTCGTTATTTGTTGTTTGCTTTCCTGACTCCATTTATTAATCAATAAGACAATTCGATGATGAGAAACATAAAAATTAAAAAATTCAAAAAATTCATAGAGTACGGGATGTAATATATAGTTTCAATTGAGCCTTGAATTAATATAAAGTAACAGAATCTTCAATGTGGCATGGTAATTGGTTGAAATCATTCAATCCTCTGAAAAATAACGATTTCATAGATTGCTTTGTTCTTGTCCTGGAAATGTGGGATTGATAAGTGGTGCTTGTGTTGTAGCCATGAATTTGATTATTGTACGTAATGAAGGAATCAAAATATTTTGGTGATACATTCCTGGTTATTTTATAAATAAATATCATACTTGAGTAATACAGTCTATCTGCCACATCATACCACTTGAGGGCACTCAGCATACATTGAATGGGAGTGTATCTATTACATTTTAAGATGATTCTCAAACCTCGGTTTTGCAGTTTCTGTATATTATTTTCATCTAAAAGATTAAGTATAGCGGAACAATAATCAAAATGGGGCTGTATAATGGTTCTGTATATTGTTATTTTTGAAAACATGGAAACTTCCGATGAAATCCTGGAGAAAAAAATAGTTTTTCTGATATCTTCTTACAAATTTAGTCACAGTGTGCATTGAGTGTTAGTGATTCATCCAACACGAAGCCTAAATATTTCGAGTATAAGCTTTTCATAGTCAATTGATTTCAGTTTATATTTCTTACTAATTATCATTGATTTGGTTTTATTCGTATCAATTTTTAGTTTATTTTCATTTAAATATATTTCAATTTTTTTTCAACAATCCATTCATGCGCTCCACTGTTTCTATAGCGTCATGTCCATAGCATGCAAGTAACATATCATCTGCAAATAAATTCAAAAGATCATAACCTTGTATATACTGTACATCGTTCAGGTAAATTATAAACAGCAGTAGTCCCAGCACACTCCCTTGAGGTACGCTTATATTGTTTGAAATTTCATTTGAGAAACATGTGCCCGCTCTAGTTATTTGTGACCTGCCATTGAGATAATTTTTGAACCAACTTAAGGCTGTTCCATTGATTTCATAATATCTCAGTTTACGAAGTAATATTTGCCTATCGGTTGTTTCAAATGCTGCCTTGAAATCAAGGAACACTGCTACTATAAATTTATCGCTATCGATTTCATTCTTCCATTTTGAAACTGTTAATTGAAGGGCAGTTTCACACGAGTGGTGTTCTCTAAATCTGGATTGATTTCCTATAAATAGGTTATTTTCAGTAAAGTACCTAGTAATTTGTTCATGTACAACAATTTCCAAAACTTTCACAATAATCGGCAGAGTATTTATTGCTCTGAAGTCTGACATTTCAACTGCATTATTTATTTTTGGGATGGGAATAACTGTACTTTTTTCAACATATTCGGAAAGTTACCGGACGACATTGATGTTTGTATTAAGTTTAGGAGATGAAATCCAAGTTTCAAAAGTGTTGATTTCAAAAATGTAGCAGACATTACTTCTTCAGCATTGCCTTTATTTTTGAGAGAAAAAATAATTAACTTCAGCTTACTTATATCAATCTTCTCGAATTCAACAAATCTCATTTCTATATCGTTTAGATTTTGAGGAGACCATTATGTTACACTTACAATAGAATTGGAGATGTCTTCATTGCTTTCAACAAAAAATGAATTGAAGTTGTTAGCAGCTTGTAGCTCCGTTCTCGCTTTCGCGACAGCGCCATTAGTACTAAAATTGATATATTTGAAATTTAATGGTTGTTTGTTACCTTTTATCAATATTTTCATTGTTTTCCACATTTACTTCAAGTTATCACTGTTCGCACCAATTTTGTTTTCATAGTAGGTATTGAGGCTTTTTGATTTTTAACATATCAACAACTTGATTCCGTCTCAGTTTATATCAATTCCAGGACTCCTCCTTCTCAGTGCCGGAACTTTTAATGAATTCTTTGTAAGCCCTGTCTCTAAGTTTCGAAGCAGATCTGATTTCGTCATCATATCAGGGGACTTGGTATCATTTAATAATTTTTCACATTTCGACTCAATATTACTGTATATTTCATTCACATAATTAGACCCGTTCAACCAATCGCATTCAATTAGTTTCGAATTTATTTCATGAAAAACGTCATCATTTAGACGTCGCGTAAAAAAATATTACTTACTATTTGATCTTTTTGTGTCAGTTTACAGTTATTATAAAGTGAACTGTAATTACTGGTTCATGATGTATACAAACTTTCACATTATTTTGATTCGATAGCACATAATCAATTGAAGAAGAACTAGTTGAAGTTATTCTTGTTGGCTCTTCAACGAGTTGTTCAATTCCATAAGCTGTAATAATATTTTTAATTTCTTTGCTGTAGAAGCCATTGTCCAAGAAATCTATATTTACATCACCTATTAAAATAAATTTTTTGTTTATTGTGAAATAATCTTCACACCATTCTTCAAATTTATCTAAATATTTACTATGACACGCATTTGGTGAATGATAAAGTCCAGCAATCAACCACTTACTACCATTCAGTTCAACAATAATAAGTTGACACACCAGTAATTTTTATTCAAAATACATTTTTTCTTCACTGAATAACTGACACTTTCACATACATAAATTAATACTCCTCCGGTATGTCGGTTCGAGGAATCACATCTTATAATGACTCAGCTATTTCACAGTCAAGAATATCACTCGTGCATCTGGCTTCACTGAGAATCACTACTGATGGCCGATAACAAAACATTTCCTTAGTAATCTGGTCCTTATGAGCTTAAAAACTTTCAGCATTCATATAAATTATGTCAACTTTGTATATTATATTAGGACTTTTGAATACTGGATACATCAACAATGGTGGGAATATTGTTAATGTACTTTATCATCTTATTTTCATTCATCTAATTGCTTTTTTAAATTTGAGAAATATTCTCTTTGAGACTTCGTTTGATCTGCAAAAATTTTGACACTATTGACTTTAATTAATTTTTTGGTTCTCAAGTCTGTTAAGGCTTCTTCCGATGAAGGAAAACATACTTTGACAGGTCTATTTTTGTTCTGATCAAATTTGCCTAACCTATATACACAGATGTTTGAGGCATCTATCGCAACATTTTGAAGTAAATCTTTGATGGTCTCTTTATCATCTGTTATTCTGTTTGTATGTGTTTTATGCTCTGATTTATTAATATTAAGAACTATAATGTTTGCTGCCCTTTTTGCCTCTCACATAGTTCATTTACATTTTGTTGGGTTGAATCATCAGAATTCAGATTTCCAACATCCTGTATCTTGTGTTGTAATTGCTCATCCTCACCTTGTAGTTGTTTGTTTTGGTTTCTCAGTTCTTCAATTTTTTTGTGAAGGCCATAAATGATTTCTAGTGCTTCTTTTATCTTCAGTTTTTGTGACACTTTTTCGACAACTGTATATTGTGTTTGCATAGTGGTCCCCTGTGCCTGACTGGTGACGGGTGTGATTGACTTGGAGTAAGTGGTCTTGTGGAATACCGGATTTTGTGTTTGTGTGTGTGTGTGGTTTCAAGTGTTGTTATATATACCGGAGCTACCGGATGGTGACTCTCGGAGGTGGTCTCGCGGAATTTGGGGCCGTTCCTGTTTAGTCCATCGTTCTGTTGGCTTGTATACCTTCTTCTGTTTTGTTGAAAATATTGGGATGCCTATAGATCTGTGAAGTCATATGTTGTGTAATACATTGTGTGAGACAACATCCTTCCTTGCTAGTATGAATACGAGTGAGCATGGAGCTTTCCAATCAGTCTTTGCTAAGACTTTGAGAAACTACCTTCGTCCTTGCAGTCACCGCATATACCACTGAAGATGTCTGATGCAGTAGCAGATGGAACGTTTGCCACTACAAGTTTCTTTCGACTACTTTCTAATAGCTCGGATTTTATTATTATGTTCTTATGTCAATAATCAAGTTACAAATCAGTATGTTTCTGTTTCAATTATTCCACTAGTGGTGTTGATGTTTAGAAAATAACAATTATTGTGAATTTTATTAGTTCGGACATTCTTTTCTGATATGATTCTAATATGATTCGAAATCTATGGAAGAACAACTAAAACAAAAATTATTAGCTAAAATATCAATTATATTAAGCAATGAAACGTGAAATAACCAAGATACAAAATGAAAATGACCACAGATTAAAAAAAAAAGAAATAAAAAAGAATAAAAATGAAAATGATCAAAAATTTAAAAAGGCATCCCTTGAAGACGATTGTGGATACTAACAATCATAACTTGGTTTGAAATCTCTTTTAATTTTTCAATTTCATTTTTGCGTATTTTTATTTTTTCATATTTTTACTCTGTGGTTATTTTCATTTTGTATTTCGACTATTTTATTCGTTTTCATTGTATTTTCATTTCACATTGTATTTAATATAATTGATATTTTAACTAATCATTTTAAATTTAGTTGTTTCTTCATAGATTTCGAATCATATTATACAATAAAAGTTCGAACTGATAAAATTCACCATGAAACATTGTCAACCACTTCTTAATAACATACTTATTTTGAATTGTATTTGCAATAATCTTTTAGAATTTGAACGATATGTTTGTGTATGATTTTCCCACTAATTTAACACTATTTTTAATGGAAATGTAGTTTGAATATACAGTGTGTTGCATTCAAGATGGAGATATTTGTGTTTCTACAGGATAGCAGATTTGAATTTTTGCAGATATATACAGGTTAATGTGGCTCCCAACAGAAATCTGACCTTCAAACACGGACTACTGCAAATTTTTAAACAACTCAATACGATAATTCACGTCGTATTGAAGGTAGAAAAATAAAAAATTAAGAGATTCCAAGCCAAGTTACTTCACAACGTTTCGACTGTTAGTATCTACAATCGTCTTTGGGTGATGATTGGACTTATTCCTCCGGGAGATGACTATTTATGGGTCATTCGAGTATTTTCACTCACCTCCGCTTTCCTTTTTCCGCTTTACTGGTTTAGTGGGAGATGACCGTTTGGCGGGAGTTGGCCATTTTTCGCTTGATTATGAGTTTTCATATGTTGCTTATCTTCACGCAAGCTTGGCTGAATATATTGGACAACATGTATGCGACTTCTTTGAATTTCCTCCTAAACCAATGTTTCTCCCTGTATATGATCTCAGCTTGGGACCACTCGATGTTATGTTAATGGGTCCAAACATGATCTGCTATTCCTGATTCCTGGGGAAACCAGCAAATCAAATTGATGAAGAAACTCAAAAATGTGGATTTCGATATTGAATTTTGTATATGTAGTAAGAAAAATATTCTAAGCAAATTTGTTTGATGATTTTATCCATACAACCAATGCAACGTCAAGTATTGATAAAAGAAAAAAGTATTTCAAGGTCAGATTTCTGATGAGTGCTCTAAGAAGTAGACCTGTATATGTCTGCAAAAATTCGAGTCTCTATTCATTCAAATAGTGAAAATTTATAGGTGTTTTTCTCTAGTAACCATAGTTCCTGACTATATCAGTGAAATGTTTCATTATTACTTGTTAGTATCAATTGAGGTTTAGTTACACATCAGTTTGTTTCTGGCAATGGTGCAGATGACAATAATTATTCTTTCTTAATTTTATCTGTAAGATTTGTGCATGCTATTTCTTATTATTTTACACCATTATTATTTATATTTCCACTTGGATTATATCTTACTTGTCTTTTATCAATAAAATAACTTCAATGAAAACTTTGTGTATGATTTTTTTCCTAGAATAATCAAACTCAAGGGGATGTGTTATGTTAATATATTGTTATACCTAATTCAGTCAAAGAGTTACTTCTGTATTGTAATTGAATATCTATCATATTCGAAACAATATTATTACAGACACAGATTATTGTTCAAGTAATTTTCATGAATAACGTCTCAAATGAAACAATTCATTTCAGTTTTCTTCAATTATGGAAAGTGAAGTCGATGGCTAAATATCTGAGACGAACATTTTCTTACTGAATTCATAGTTACAAATAAAAATACAAAGTATGGGAAATTGTTGAAGAAAAGAAGATAAAATTAAAAATAATAATAGACTTCAAAAAAATGTGTGAATCATTTGAAGATATTTTTTAGATAATAAACAAAAAAATGAGCTCATTTGAAATAACTACATGTAGATTGTACGAAAGTCACGAAAGTCACTTTTGCCTTTTTCACTAAATGATAATGAAGATGATAGAAACGAGTTAAAGGATTTCGATCTATGGTGGTTTCTCATTCATATTTATATTTTTCTATTTATTGAAAATGCTTGATGGGAGAAAGTAGTTCTTTCAGATGGTCTCCTTACGAAGAAAGTGAACTGTAGTTATTAGGTTACAGTGCAACTTTCATCCATACTCAGTATAGATTAGCTTTTAAATACTTTTTATGCTGTGGAATTGACCGCGGTGGTAGTGCGCCCGACTCACGATCGGAAGACCGTGGGTTCGATTCCTGCCTCGACCAGATATTTTTCTCGAGATAATGTATCTGGTTGAAGCTGGGATGATTCTGCAACCGTGTTAGGAATCACTCGTTGAAAGGTAAGACCTCGTTAGTCCTTAGGTCGCTCGAAGTTTCTCAACTTTTGAGAGTTGTCGTTCGTATGGGGGCGACAGCTGATTAACGGAAAAACAGACAGACAGACAGATTTATCCACAAATCTCTTACAATATTGTTTCATGAGGCTGTTCGACAGTTATGAATGAAATATTTGTTAGCCAAAAGAGAGTAATGCACTTGGTTAATATATTGAATTTCAGGTAATCTTGTAGGCCGCATTTCAATAACTAAACATGAATAGCACCATAATTAAATAATAAAAAAACATGAAACAATTTTGAAATCGCTGGAAATGTATGAAACCTATCATATAAAATCCATAATTATGTGTAAGAATTGGTAGAATATGTACTGAATACGTACCTGTTTTTGTTTGGTCTGACAATAATTTACTCTAATCCCTGTCGAGTACCTACCTTTGGTTTTAATATAACGGTCTGAAATGTAATTTTGGTATATTTCTGAAAACACTTCACCGTATGATTACTTCTGAACATGTCTATTTAAATTTTCAAGCCGCAGTCTTGTTCGAATAAAGTGTCGTTTTGGAAAATAGTCAAAATATGTAGTCTGAAGTTCTTGAGTTTTCTGAACTTGAAAATTGCTCATTACTATCCCTCACGAATATTTTGCTTGAAAATTGATTATGTGGTAGTCTTTTATATAGTCGCAGGGGTCGGCAAGTAGTTCTAGGTGGGGTCCGGATACTGTGGGAAAATTTAAAAGAGGTCCAGAAAAAAAACAACTGATAACAATGAGGTGCTATCTATGTATTATTTTGGTTCCAAATCAAATTCCGAGCCAGTTTGGTTCTCGACAGAAAAAGCAAATTCGAAGTAGGTCTTCTATTGGGCGTCCGTTAATCTCGAACGATATTTATTTTAAAAAAAATTCATATTCGAGAAAGATGTTTTACGTACGTATGTCGAACCAAACATAGTGTCCAAATTTTCTTTTCTTGTAATTTTCATATTTTTCCTAGACATGTTTGGTCCAAAATTCTCATTAGGATACCGTTTCATACATTTGCAAAGATACATCTTGAAAATCCATTTTCTCTATTTTAAGTGATTTTGACAGATTGAACAACTTGGCAGCCACATCTGTTCAGTCTGCCGCTACATCGTTACTAAGACCGGCCTGATTCTCAATAACTGAACAATGTCTTAAGAGTTCTTTTTATATTCAAGAATTGTCGAAAAATTAATGAATTTTTGTTTTGCAATATCCAGCTTGCGACGAAAAGCAGACACTCTTTGTATCAGATCACATATTAATTTAACATTTCCTTGTAACTTTGTGTTGAGCGCATTCAAATTTTTCAAAAATCTTCTAGGAAAGCCACAACCAGCATATTGCGCTTGTTTGTTATGAACTCAAAGTGCTTTCTGCGTATCTAAGTTTTGCAAGAAGGAGATTACTTGTTCTTCAATTAGCCAGGCTAAATGGGAAACTAATCAAACCATATCAGTTGTAGGTACTTGTAAAATAAGTTAGCTAGGAAACTCAAAATAAAATGAGTACCAAGTTAAATTCTATGTAGCATGAAAATATTATTTTTATTCAATTAAGGTATTGCATGCCTTATATATGTAATAATTTATACTTGGTTCGACCTTTCGCGCGGTCCGTCCGTTTGCGAACCGCGATCCGCCTGTTGCTGACCGTTGGTATAGTGTTTTCGATATCATCCGGAAAAGATTGAGGATTTTGATAATCGAAACAGCGTGAGATAGCTTGGTTTGGAATATGTTTTATCTCTTCATCAGTGTTTTCGTAAGTTAATATTTTATGTAATTTTTAATTGATTTCAATTTTGGATATTATTCAACTAACGCGTTCAAATATTTCATCCAATTTTTTCCAATATCAAATTTTTTAATTCTCTGCAACACTCCGTAAAAAAAAATTCGAATCTTCATTGTTAAATCGGGAAATAATTTTATATCCATAATAGAAAATGAAAAAAGGGAATATTGAGAATCCGGTGAGAAACGAGGCAGTAGTAGCTGTTCTGGCTCAAGTTATTATGAAGGTTATATCAAGAACCAGACAACTTTCTGATGTAAGGCTGAGGCCGCACTACGGTTTTTTCCAGCTAGGGGTAAATCGCCAAGCCGCAAAACTGCCCGAAACGCACACACTTCGGTTGAAAACCGCGAAACTGGCTACGATTTTCAGTTTGAAGGCCGATTTCAAGAGAGCTGTGTTTGTTGTTGCTCTAATACTGAGAAGCAGAAAAAGAAAACGTCATCAAAAATTCCACTGACTACCCAAAGATTTAAGAAAGGTTGTTTGTTTTATGAAAAGTATCAAGATTTAAGAAAACATCCCGCGAAATTGTTCAACTACCATCAGATTTCAGTAGTCAGTTTCGATAAAATTTTGCATATTGTACGTCCACACATTACCTACATGAATACAACATTTCGCTTATGTATTTCACCAGAAGAGCGGCGACTGTTCATGATGGTGTGCTGAATAATGACAGAACCGCCCGCGGTTGCCGCGTCAAATGTGTGCGCTCCAATAGAAGTTCCATAAACTACAAATTTTGGCGCGATTTTTTCCCACTAGCCATTCCTGTAACAAGTCGTGATTTCAAAATCAGCCGCGGGAAAAAACTGTCAGTGCGGCCAATTCCATTAGTTTCCTTTACTCACAAAATCAGGCGGTTAAAATCCGCGGCGGCTTAGCCGTAGTGTGGCCTAAGACTAACAGAAGTTTGCGGATGATTGCATGTGAATTCTAAAATTCAATGAATCACACCCATATAAAATGCGAGGATTGTGAAACGATGTCCAAAATAATTATAAATGATTATAAGTTGATGATAAGTTATTTTTTTGAAATACACTGGCCCATTACTTGGTGAAAATGAATAACACTATTCATGATATCAAGTGCAAATTTTCACAATATATATTCCATTTTCAATAAGCATTTCACTCTCCACTCCACTAATTTACAATGCAATTTGTACACATTATTGACCTTAGTTAATAGATATACAGTGTGTAAAAGCCAAATGGAATAAATTCATTATTTCGGTTACGGAGCATATTTTAACAAAATCCCGAAACACGTCAAATTTAAATTATAATTCGAAATACTTCAACGGAAAAATGCTACCCCTACCTTCAACCCCCGTCGAATGATAGGTACAACCCTAATGGAAAGTATATGCTTGAAATGTATCGTTTGAAAGGTCTCTGCATTTTCTATTCAAAAATGTTATCGCTTTCAAGTTTATTGTAACAATTAAGATAAAATAAATGAAAATCATGTGGTTACCGGAATTCGATAAAACACACTCAAAATTTATTGCAATATACTCAAAATTTATTTCATGTTAAGGTAATGAGGAAGGAATGAGAAAGTGAGCAAAAACCATAGCAATGATCATTCTAGATGAAAAAAACTGTAAATAGTTATGTTGAGATATTGATAATGAGAAAATAAGCAAAAATCATAGCAATGTTCTTTTCAGATGGTATCCTTTAAGAAACTGTAAATAATTTACGTGGCAAGATTAGTTTAAAACGTCTTGTTAACTTGTTTTGTATGTTATAACATTAGTTGTCAGTATTTTAATTCGAGTTTGGAGTTCGTTAACTTCAAGTCTGACAAATGGTTAGATTAACGGAAATGCATAAAATAACAGATTTACAGATGATTGGTTACTGTGGCAACGTTAGTTTAAAAGGCCTTGTCACCTGTTTTGTATAACAGTAGTTGTCAGTATTTCAGTTTAAGTTTAAAGTTCCTTAACTTCAAGTATGACAAATGGTTAGACTAACGGAAATGCATAAAATAATAGTTTTACAAATGATCGGTTACGGAGATAAAACCCGAACACAACAGGAAGTAGCTCGCGTATATCATGAGAAATTTCCTAATTTACCGCCCATATCTTAAGGAACAATAAGCAAAATAGAGAAGCAGTTTCACGAGCTTGAGTGCGAGGAAAACCCACATACATCGAAAAGACAGACATCCACTACATTCAATGTTAGCCATACATCGATAGTAAACATATTAAAAGAACATAAATGAATCCCTATGAAATGATACCTACTCAGGAGCTCATGGAAGACGATTTTGATAGAAGAACTTATTTTTGTGAGCAAATGATGGACATGTTGGATAACAATATCATCCAATTAGAAGACGTTATGTTTTCTGATGAGTGTACTTTGTCTCTTAACGGTCATACTAATCGGCAAAATTGCTGCTACTGGTCAACGGAAAATCCTCACCGGATGCGAGAAGAACACACGCAATGCCTTCAAAAGGTTAATGTTTGGGCAGGGATTGTAGGAAACCATATAATTCGTCCCTCTTTCATGAATGACTTAAAAGAACGAATAACGCTTGCCATTAGGTTGGTCACGCTTGATATGTTAAATAATGTTAGAAGACAGTTCAATTAGAAATTATGATGTTGCCAAGACGTTCGCGGTGAATATTTTGAACATTTACTTCGTAATATCCATAACATCCATAGTTCTTATTCGTATTCTACATTTCATTATGTTTTGCATTACATTTTAGTTTATGAGTGTATTTTATTGAGTTTTGGTAACCACATGATTTTGATTTATTTTATCTCAATTATTGCAATAAACTTGAAACCGATAACATTTTTGAATAGAGAATGAAGATACCTTTCAAAAGATATATCACAAACCTATACGTTCCATTTGAAAAATTGGGGGTTGTACCTGTCATTCGAAGGGAGTTGAAGGTAGGGGTGGCATTTTTACGTTGAAGTATGTCAAATTATAATTTACATTTAACGTGTTTCGGTTTTCTTTAAATATGTACAGTAACCGAAATAATGAGTTCATTCCATTTTGGACTCGAGTCACATTTCAGCTTGTAGACACTTGAGTTGTTATCCTTGTCAATGTCGGATTTGTTGTTTTTTTATGTCTACCTGAGTTATCATCAGTTTTGTAGGCTATGTTGATTTTCTGTTTAGTTAGTATTCTACTTATCTTCTCTATATGTTAGTGTTGTGAAAGTGTTACTATTTTTTTGATACGAGGGTATAATTGTTTAACGGCTTGTTTAAATAGTTTTTCTGTCGAGAATGTGATGATTTATGTCCGGATTGAAGTTTTTATTCACTGCCATCTGTTTCATCAAATTTAGTCCTTCATTGAAATTATCTGTTGACATAGGGATACTAATCAGCCTATGGACCATGCTGTGGCAAGCAGCTAGTTTATGTTGATCAGGGAGATGAGAATGGTCGTTGATGGTTGTGTTTGTATGGGTTAGTTTGTGGTATATTGTTTGATGTTCAAATGTTCACAAAATTGTGAATGAGATTGATGAATGAGTATAGTTTCGGATTATCTTCGTTGGATTTAATGTATCTGAATTTATCTTCAGTTTTGATGAGGAAGGTGGCTTGTGAATGGGGTTGTTCTTATCAACATAAACTAGCATGTTACCACAACATGATTCCCAGAGAATTTTGATAAAATAGATGGCAGGAAATAACAACGTCCATCTGGACATGCGATTCATCACATACTCACATCGAAGCAGTTTGAAAACACTGAGATATACGAAAATGGCAACAGAAAAGATGAGTAGACTACTAACTAAACAGAATATTGATATGGCAGAGTGATAACAGCATTGGTAGACATATGGAAAACAACAAATGAAATATCTACAAGGACAACAAATTAAGCGTCTACAGGCTAAAACGTGACTCGTATTCTAAAATGAAGGACAAAAATCAAACCTGCTGGAATCCCTGTGTAGATGAATAAACGTAAACAATCAAATTTCCTATTGAACGACCAACAAAAAGTTGAATCTCTCACCATTATTAAATTAATTTTCATGAAAAAGCTACTAAAATTAGTGGAATCATTAGTAACCTACTACTGGCTACCTATTTTTGAATTATCTGTTTACCAGGTCAATAATTTGAATAAATTGCATTGTGAATAAGTGTAGAGTAGGGTAGGGAGAGGCTTAAAGGTTCAATTTGACTATTTTGAATTATACTGTGAAAACCGATCTTACTATATCAAAATATATAACACTAATCAAAAAAACAGTTATCTGACTATGTTCAACTCAATTTTTAATTGAATTATTATAATAGAAATATGTTTTTCTACAACTTTTCTAGACCTTGTCGTCCGTCTCTTTTTGCCCCATAGTAGGGGTGAACAGAGATAGGCAGCAGGCAAAAAGGTCCAATATTTTTTTTTTAACAAACAAAACATATTTTTTTATAATCATATTACAACAGTAACATTCTTACTAATGATTTCTATCTTTGTTGAGCTTATAATAGTTTAATCACTTATCAGTCTATATTGAAGAACACAATTAAACAAGACATCATTATTCATTATGAGTCAGGATAGCCTGACTTTATAACTAATCTTACATAATCTTTTATAGACTTTTAACAATACAATTAACAATCTTTTAGAAAACAAAATATACTTCTTTAACCGTAACACAAAAATTAAACTCTTTTTTAATTTTAATTTCTACACATTAACCTAGTCAACATATCTTGGTACCTTTATTTTATCATAATCAGACTCATTGTTTTCTGAATCACAATTATTACAAACAAAGTGAATGCAACTTCTGTTTGATATACATGTTTCATGGGCCCATTGTTTGCGAAGATTGCATTGAATCCAACCTTCGCCTGGAACACTGTCACTATACTTCTTGCAGCAAATCAAACAGAAGTATTCATCATCAGAGCTGGAATCACTGTTAACCTCTTGTAAAATAGCTTTTTTTACTTTCTCAACTCTTTTAGTTACTTTGCTTTTCTTGTCTACACTTTTAGCCTTTTTCTTATTCAAGTTTTCTTGTTCTTTACGTAGATTTTCTTTTTCTGGTGTATCCGTCAAAATAGCAGTTTTTCGACGCTTCCTATCAATAGTTGACTTTCTTGGTCCGGCTTTAGGTAGTGGTCCCACGATTTCGGGGAAAAAACATCCACACAGATCAACTGATGTTGATATCTGTGTATCATATGATGTTGACGGCTGCGGGTCTAACGGCGTTAAAGGCTGTGGATTAGACAATACTGTTGGCAAAGGAGTGGACGATGTCGAAGGCTGTGGCTCATTACTGACAGTTTTCATAGGACGGCCCGTTACGTAACTAGATGCCAAATCAGCGTCATTAAATTTATGTTGGTTGGAGAGAAATATGTCAGTTTTTTCAAATCAACTCATTATGCTCCTCGGTGTCAAAGCTAAAGGCAAAGAAGTGCGGAAGAATCTAGGAATATCGTATATGGTCATGGTTTTTCCAGCGTTATTCCGCATCCAAGCATCTTGAGCTGAAGACAGATATCTTTTAGAAGGGCCATATACCGCCACGTCAAGTGGCTGTAATTTGTGAGAACAGTGTGGAGGAAAAGAGAGCATGACCACTCCATTTTATTTAGCTAAATCTAGTGTTGGCACAGATAAGTGCGAAGAATGGTTGTCTAAAACCAACAGGGTAGGAAATTCTTCAGAAGGTCTAACGTGCTTGATAAAATGCTGCATTAGTATGAAAAACTCGTCATTGGTGATCCAACCGCTAAAATTCCCAGCACCAATGCAATCAGTAGGACCAACCCGAATGAAATGGTTTTGAAATTTTTTGCGAGTGAAGATGAACATAAGTGGAACTGATGAACCTGTAACTGAAACCGCTACTAACAGGGTTATATTAGTTCCACGTTCACCGGATGTTATTGATCCAACATTTCGCTTTCCTTTAGCAGCAACTATTTTTGATGTTTTGGTGACGGAGGATACACCAGAAGAAGCTGTAAATTTAAATCGGTCCACTACGTCAGCTAATTTAATGTAAAACTCGTGCACATTAGACTTATTGAAAGACGTAGTTCTGCTGAGGCTAATCGCTTCAGGTTTTCCTATGGAGAGACTTGAATTACGTTTGAGAAAGGCAGTCATCCAATCTTCACCGGCCATTTCATTTGTATGCATCGTTTTCGGTATATTTATTTTATATTTGATGGCACAGTCATAAGCCATGCGACGAACTTCTTCAGGACCTATGTCGTGGAAAATTTGTGCAAGTTAGAGCAAGTATTCTGTGAGACTGGATTCTTGTTCCGTATTAAATATCTGCCGTGGAGAACCATACCCAAATCTCAAATTATCAGGGTCATTCTTCATCCGTTCAATAAATCTTGACAATGAAGTTTTACTTAATTCATAGTTACGACATACCTGCCTCAATGATTTATTTTCATTGACAACTAAATCTGCTGCACGTTGCATCAACTCAACAGATTTAGTATCACGATCGGATTTTCTTTTATAATTGCGCATACTGAAACAAAAAAGTTGTTTTTAACCAACATATTAATGAGGGGCTAAAAGGTCCACATTGGACATTTTTATCCCAACTACGTGTAAATATTTTTAGAGGTTATAATGAAATTACCTGTGAACCTAGCCCAAAACTAATAATAAATCGTGAAAAACAAATAAATCATGTCATAAACTATGTTTAGGTGTGATAAGCGAAAAACAACTGCTCGAAACTGAAAAGAATAATGATGAAAAAATTTACTTACGTTACTTACGTTAGACGTAGTCGTATATCTCCTTCTAGCGACGTTGCTCGACTGCTGGCGATGCCTCGTAACGCCCTCCCGTGCTCCCTTCATTCCGCATACGTAGTTAGAACGAACGATATACCACTAGTTTTTTAGATACTTATGGTGGACCTTTATACCCGCGGACCTTTAAGCCCCGCCCTACCCACAAGTCCAACTGAGGAAACTACTATGTAGTGAAATGCGTATTGAAAATGAAGTCTATATTGTGAAAATCTGTAATTATTATGAACAGAGTGTTAATTTTTTCAATGGGTCGATATAATTGTCATATCTGGTTTAAACCGAATCCAGAATTCATACTGATGATCCAATGAATGGATCATTTTTTTGCCAAGAAATTTAAATGGATACACATACTAAATTTGACTTGGAGGAATACCACCAATTCAGCGCTGATCAAAATTACGGAAAACAACAAACATTACCAAGAAAAAACTCCGATTTTTCAGCAACCCGAGGCTCCTCCTCAATAAGTTTTACCTACAGTGCAGTTTCTGAATGGAACGTTTCGTAGTAGATGGATTGTGAGGATTGTTGCTATCGAATAACCCACAAAATCACCGGATTTATCTTCTTTTGATTTATTTTTGTGGATACATCTGAAATATAAAATTTATGCCACCCAGTCTGAATCGTCTGCTGATTCGCAGAACCGCATCATTCATTATTTTCACGAAATGATACCTGATATTCTTCACAATGTCCGAAAACACTATGAACAGTTACTGTATGGAGGTGAACGTCAAATTTTTCAAGACCCTAAAAAATTAATCAATTGAATTATACTGAATATTCCCTAGAATCCGTAGCTCAAATTTGAAAATCGAAAGCGAATTTGATGCAACATACCCTTACACTTTTGAAAAAATAAAATGTGAAGGCGAATGACGCCTTCGATAAGGGGTTATAGTTGAAGTTATAAAATAAATATGTAAATAAGTCCCCCTGAAAACAAAATGACACAGGCTAAGTTTTTTTTTTTAATTTCCACATAAAAAACTTGCTGGACTGTTTACGATAAGTCACTCTGTATACGTTCTTTGAATGTAGTCATATTAGATTTATCATAGGGTGTCTAATGAAAATGCTGAAGTATTTTAACATTAGAAAATTTATTACGATATCATGTGCGATTTCTAGTTTGTAATGGTAACAATGTAGACGGAATAATGCAACTTTGGATTATAATAACAACATCAAACGAACAAATAAAACTGAGGTCCTTCGTAACTGGTATATTTACATTTATGAAAAAATCACAATAATAATTGTTAATGATAGTTTACGATTCCTCAACTTCTTCTCGGAAAAGATAGGTTGACCAATATATAACATTGAATAACGCAAACACTAGTGGAAATGTAATTCTGGAAATCACATCAATACGTTTTGATCTCGTCGGAAACTTTGACAACCAGGATTTACAGCAATTGGGACGAGCGGGTTGCATATGGATTTCGCACTGGCGAACTTTCTCTAAACTCATTGGGTCATTGGGATGTCGTACTAGGGGTTTCTGTAAAATAATTTGTTTTGAATGAGCTCAATACGTTTAAAAATATGGATGTTTCATGACAGTATAGAGATGACTCTTGGATATTTGAAAACGTATTGGAAATACTTCATTGTCAGATTTTCACAATGTTTACGAAGCCGCATTATAAGTTTCACCAATAATTAAAATATAAATCAATCGATTTCGTTTATCATCGCACATAATCATAAATATTATCAACATTCAGATAATATTCTCCGTTACCTACTTCTCAACCCAACCGTGAGTAAAAAATAAATATGAACATATCCCAGCCGAAAATGGTTGGGAATTGAAAAATAGAAATAAATATCGCTTTTATAATATAATCATTCCACAATCCTTCTAAGCCTTTTTCAAACTGCTTTTAGGTTGGGGGCATGAAAATCGCAACGGTCAACAGATGGCGACGGCGGGGCGGCGCGGAGCGGAGCGATGAAACTTCGGTCGGTCAGTCCTGTTGGAGTAGAGTTTTGAGCAACATGTCACGTCATCATAACACAAGTTTACGTCTAAGAGAACAATTCAAGCAAATTCTACTAATGAGAACGTAGTTATTATTACCTAGAGATTGTGTCCATTCAATAAATGAAGGAGGGAGTAATTTTGACAAATTTTCAACCCTTTATTACGAGCTAAGGTGAAAATTTTTACTGTCCCATAGAGCAGGTTTCGTTAAAATAAACGAGATAAATTCTTCATTATCAATTTTCGTTTGGTATTGATATTATAATATCACACTATCGCTCGATCGCTTCGCCCCGTCACCGTATGCACCGCCACCGTTCTGCCATCGCGTTGCTTCGCCATCACTCGGCCGTCGCTATTTTCGTATCCTCAGCCTTAAAACTATTTGACTCAGGTTCATTTGGTAATTTGTTAAAAAGCTTGGCAGCATTGTAAGAGATACTGCGAATAAACTACAATGCTTAGGTATTACCAGGAATTTTTCATGTCATGTACGAGATTGTTGTTTGAGAAACTTTCCATTTTACATGAAGATATGCTGGGTTTCTTGTTGAGGCAAAGATCAAACAGTTTGATCTTCCCCTTGAAGATGATCACTTGGTGATCGAAACACTTGTCGAAGTGTTAAAATAGCGGTTTGGTGTTGGGAAAAAACTCCGGTAATATTCAATGTAACTGCAGTTTCGTCCTTGAATTTCCAAACGAATACAATTAATTGTATTCGTGAGTCGTGAAAAGTGGACCAAACGTTCCAGTTCTACTCACTGGATGGTTAAAATCTTAGAAAAATGGATTGTTATTTCAATAATTTTGAAAACTGCATATTTCTTATAAAATATCATTATTATATCCCCTCAGTTTCAGGGTTATTATGAAAACGACAACGTCTGAATTGAGAATGACAAAATAGGCACAGATATTATTTTAAAAGCAAAAAACCATCTCTGATAATTTTCACTTCAGTACTTTCGAAAGCCTCTTTCAGCAAATAATAGTCTATTACTTAGGTAATTAGGAATTAGGATTCTGCAAAGTTTTTACATTTGCCTAGGAATCATAGAATATATTCACTGATTTTCTATTGAAAGTTTATCAAGTTTATCTCGTTCGAACGTAAATTTTTTAAATATGCATTGCATCACTTTAATTTTGGAGAGATGATTATTCTTTGTATGATAGAACAATTCCTAAGCATCATGTAACAAAAAAATACCGATGAGATTTCCTATCCGAAAAAATTGCTAATATTACTATTTCTCCCTTGTTGTTTATCTGTTAAAATTTTCTGTTGTATCTAAAAATATTGTAAACCATAGGAAAAAGTTCTGACTAAAACAGATAGGAATAGCCAATTCTAGTTTAACATGTGATGTCAACATACCGAGTTGAAAAATCAATTTATCATAGAATAATGTCGATATGTACGTATGTATGTATGTATATGTATGTAAAATTGCAGAAAACGACCGCCATACCAATTTTGAAAAGAAACAACTTGGCAAAGATTAAGATAGTTTCGTAGTGTACGAATAAATGTCAGGATCGAACATGTAACAATGATGCATTGAATGAAATGTCTAGCGATAACTAAAACAATCAAAAAAATAATAGAAAAAATCATTTTTGAGAACAAGCTTTCAATTACATGATTATTTCAATGTTCTTTCACCTGATGGCCAGTACGCCCTAAATTCATGAATAATTTATTTTTCATTGAATTTCACTTTGTGAGCCGTGGTGATAGTAATTCATGATTACTGCATGTTTGAACATTATTTGTTGAAAAAATGTAATTTTGAAAATCCTTCTTACCATTGCGAATGTAGCGTTTCCATCTGAGTCAATCATATCTGATGTGGCATCTAATGAGGCAGCATGTTCAAGTTCACACTGCCTCCTTTGTTTCTTCATGTTTTCTCTGTGCATGTCTGATCGTGAAGCATAATTTACAAGGGCGAATTCCAACAGAGCTCCGAATACGAAGGTCAAACAAACTCCTGTCCAAACATCAATTGCTTTTGTATATGACACTGGTGGTAAAGATGCGTTGATCCCAGATGTTTGTGTGGCCATGGTCAGTAGTGTTGTAACACCTGTGAAAATTAGATTTCAAATAGGTTTTAAGAATATGTGCTTTGAGAAAATCATAATTTTAAAATCTGGCGCAGAAGGAATTTATCAAAAACCCATTCCCGCACAACATAAGTCCAGTGACATAGTTCGCGATTTCCGAGCGGTTTTTTCCATAGCGATTTTCGAGCGGTTTTTTCCATAGCGATTTCCGAGCGGTTTTTAATTTTCATGCCAAAACCTGCATTTGAAGGGAACATAACAGTGTTTGCGATTTTTAACAGCGACGATTTTTTACAGCCGACTGGTCGTCGGATTCCGTGCGACAATGGGAGGGCAAGGGCGACCAAATAGAAGGAGAACCCAGGTGAACGAATGGAACAGTGTTGGCTATTTCTGAGCGGTTTTTCAGTCGTAATTCGAGCATGGAAGTGAAAACTTCAATTCGTAGCGTTTGTGAGACAAAAGCCAGTATGTACTACAAATACGATTTTATGTTTTTTCAAATGTCCCATGAGTTTTGTATTGGTCATGTCTTCCGCTAGAAGAATATGTAATCAATGCAATATTTTATAAACTTGAACTAACCTCAATGTAACAGTAAGCCTCTCTTCAACGCTGTAAGGTATTCTCCTAGTGCAATTTTTCTGTAGCAAAGGTCGAACAATTGTTCATCGAACGACTTTATGGACATTCGGGAATAGGTAAAAACCTTGTCTACGTTATTCTCTGATTTTTTTGTATGAAACAGAAAACATTTCTTCCTGGTTCCTCTTTCGGTGGTACGGGTGCAGGTCGTACCTCCTTGGGTGGTGTCTTTCAGCAGGAGCGCCTTCTGCTCCCAAAGCGTAAAGGGATGCCACCATTTGATGGTGAAATATCGCAGCAGCAACAGACTTCCTATTGGTTGCTTTAAAAGCGCGAACAATACTAGAGGACGACAAGGGAATATACCCCCTTCAGTTAGAAATCCGAACTGCCAGGAAATCGCTCGGAAATCGCGGACACTGTCAAGTACTCACTGTAGCAAGTTTCACCCAACAATTTTCGCTCGGAAACCGCGCTGGAAAAAACCACTCGGAAATTGCAAAGTATGTCACCAGATTAACAGTCTTCTCAATGCACGTATCGTCAACCAATATCAGGATATCATCAGGATATTCATCGAGAATAGAGATACAGTTCTGATGTGTGGGAGAAGCGTTTCTGTTGGATTGATAAAGTCCGTTTCCTATACGGTGTTCACCATTGAATTCATTCAATGATATAAGGGGTTTCTTTTGATAGACTTAGTTTCATATTAATGGTAATTAGGGTCATTAATAATATGTGCACTTGACCAAGTCATTGCTCACCTGGCAAAAAGCTCCCAACCATTACTTTTACCCCACATTATTTGCTTCTAATTACCGACGTATTTATTCTTATTACAGGTACCTACCTGCGATTTGCTCTACAAAATTAATTTCAAAAACTTTTATTGATGTTGAATGCGGCTACATTTCTTGAAAACATTTTTTTTATTCATTTTTATATTCTTCTTATCCGGGATCTGAATTAGTAAATTGATTTCTTACTGGCTGTATGAAATCATTTTGAATAATCTGGGAACGACAACATTTATATGAAATGGGTTTAAAATCACTAAGATATTCTTAAGAGAATTTTACTGCCACTGCCATAATTTTTTATTAGATAATTAAGGTCTTAACTGCTAGGATTCTTGATACTTTATATTGATTAATAACTGTTTTTGCCGGATACTAATGTTCATATTTTTTGTTGTGGCTTCACAGTCTCTACGAATAACATAAAAGTTGAAATAATGCTAAAAAATAATTATGGAATGGTGAACTTCATACATTTCTTAGCACATTAATTGTTTTCATCAGAGTGTTCAAAATTTAATTTTTGATGAAATTGAATTGAATGAAATTGAATATGCAATATTTCTAAAAATATTTTTTTTGAAATAAATGATCATTACTTTCGATGGTGAATGTGATAGAATCAAATTACAAAGTTTTATAATAATTACAGCAATAATAACAATTTATCAAAGTCTTCATAAAAATCAATACCATTTCAAATAGATTCAATTAACTAATTGACAAGTGTACCGTTGAATTTTTCCATAAATATATTTGAATTCCAAAAATTGAATGAAACTGGCCAATATTTGATGAAAAACTATATATCAAAAGTTACTAATACAGTTTATTATGATTTTCAATACAACAGGTGTACAAAACCGTGGCACGTGTTTCGCTATACAGGGNATGTTGAACAAATAATAAGACAAAAAGTTACATTGGAAATAAATTTTAAGAATTGCGTTTTCCACCCCTTACAACCATGGGGTCCAAATAAATTACTGGCTAAGTGTCTTTTTGGTAGTACAAAACGTCAGGTTAATTTCAATATTGTAACTTTTTCAGAGCTTGTAAAAAATTGCTTTATAAATTTTCTGTACCCCCTTTAAGGGGCTGTATCTCAACAAGGGATGATCCAATGAAGTTTCTTTATATGAAAGATCCTATCTTTTTTTCGATGAGGAATCACCTTCTTGAATGTTTTACACCCATTCAGTTACATCCTTTATAATAGCTTTTTAAAGCAGAATTGATAAAATTACTTCTATAGCTTGTCAAATCTAGAAAGAGACATGAGAATTCTCTCTCTCTCTCTCTCGCTCTCATGGTCTTCTAATGAACGCACATCTAGTGGACCGGACCATAACGGAATTCAGTGAGGTCTTTCTTGACAATTTGACAAGCTGTAGATTATAAAAAAAATGTTGAAATATATTTTTTCCATTAACCAGCTGTCGCAACCCTATACGTACGACAACCCTCAGAAGTCGAAACTTGTGCGAGCTAAGGATTAACGAGGTCTTGCCTTTTAACGTGTGGTTCCTAATACGGGTTGGACGACAGCAAATCGATCTTTCAGCCTGCGGCTTGAACCACCGACTCACACATCGGTCGATTGAGAGAGTGAACAAAGCACCCACGTCGGACCTCCTGGCTACCGACCTACCTTTTATACTTTGGAGATATTAGCCATCAACTACTGCCCAATCAGATAATCAATTATATGCTATATTTGACTAGCTGAAAAGGGTGGATATAATACTCAATTTACAACGGATAGTTATCGAAATCAATTTGATCATTCACTAGATATCAGGAATTTTTGAATTTCCGAGTATTTTCATATTCTTCATAAGATTTTTTTCTGGGAATGAAATGTTTTGAATTCATGATGGAGCTCGTGTCTCTCTTTAAGGAGGTGAGTAGTATATTTTGAGTTCATTTTTCCATTCTGGTTACTGTTCCTGTGTCGTTTTATGTGTGCCTCCAGTCTCCTTGATGTAAAACATCGGATGAACTACACGAACATTTATAAATTCCTGATCTATCTCACACCAAACTCTTGCATTTTTTGTTTTCAATATGTTTGCTCAAGTTATTATTGGTTTTATTCGCTATAACAAAAGTTATTGAAACAACACAATTTTTTCGATTTGTATTTTCCTAGACTAGACGGACACAAATGGGTATTATCAGAAATCAAAAGTGAAAACTATTGAGGAGAGATACATACGTATAAGAAAATAATATTTTCGAAATATTAATCTCTCCCAACTACCTACACAGTAGGGTGTGGTGAACGTCTGTCAAAAAACGACTATTTCCCCGGCTAATACCACGCTGGATATTGAATTATATCCGACAGACATTTATGCAAGATTCCTCTCAGAGGCTAGTCTCGCAGATGTTTCTCATTCATCCAGCAGCAGGACCATACTGAAATTATTCAAGTTGATCACCTGCAGACCTCGGTTTCAAGGCATTACCTCTCGTTAGTACAGGAAAGATCCTACTCAGACAGCAAAGTGTCTGGGACTCGATTAATTTCAACATGGCTCCGCTACATATATGAAACTTTCGTCTGAGAGGAAGATTGTTAACTAGTAACAACTCCCCAAAGCCCCAAGCGGAAAAGAATTTAACGCTTTCACTGACGAATTTCACTGTTGAAAAACTATATAGTCATGCCATGAAGAAAATTTACCCGATTCTAAGAGACGAGAAGAAAAATTATAGAAAGTCATCATATTTGGGTGAACGTAGTATGAAGATATTCAATTTTTTTAAAAAAAAGTGTAGATATAGCGCATAAAAATGTAAAATAACTTGAGCACTCAAAACAACAATAAGAAAGACAAGAGTTTAGTGTCAGATCAGGATCGTATACATTAATGTGTAGTTCATGTTGGATGTTTCACATAAGTCAAACAGAAAGATCATTCAAAGCACGCGTAAAATAACATAGACACAGTTTCCAGAATAGAAAAACAATTTCAACGTATGCTACTCACCTTCTCACATAGACATGAATTCATTTCCAGAAAAATTGAAACTTAACCTTGTGGAAAGTATGGAAACTAATAAATTCAAAATTTCCCAATATCTAATGAACAAATAAATTGATTCGAATGCCATTGTATAGTGAAACACGTGTCGCCGTTGTCTAAAATTAGTATTTTTGAGTTTTGTAGAAATTTTGCAGACACGAAATTTCAGGTTCTTTTATAGCAACGACTGACTAGAGGTGGAAATTTCTTTCAACATATACATGAATCCAAAATATATTGCTTCTGTACCGATAGTAACCACTGAATCAACCGTAGAAATAAGACATTAGAGGAAAGGCTGGACTACCAAGTATAGCAAGTTAACGTTTTTCAAACAAAAATAATTTTTTTACTCACCTAGTGATACACGAGCTGGTACAGCTCCTTGGTCCAGCCAGAAAGATACCCAGGACACTATAACTAGCATACAGCAGGGTATGTAAATTTGGATAAGGTAGTAACTGAACTCTCGCTTGAATAGTAAATCTACTTTCAAGCAACTATATTCACCTGTAAATATAATGTAAGATGGACTACTTTCTTCTCCGTTCCAAGTTTTTACCTGTATTCGTTTTACTATTACAATAGTCAGTCAAAAACTTTTCTAACGTAAACCTAGGTAGGTGTAAATTCTTCACTACTTGTACGGGGTCGCCCTCTTTCCACAGGAATACCAAATCATCAGTTGTCCATCCATCTGTAAAAGAAAAATAATGCAAATTTAACATTTTTTTTCACTTGGAAACGAATTGGTATGGAGTACGTAAGGGGTCTCTACCTTACCTACTCCACCTCTATCTCTACCTTACGAGATATATGTTATATAACCCAACCTATACGTAGTATCTTCGATGTGGGTGTTTTTTTTAACCTCATATCACGAATTATTTCATTTGTATCTTATAATATATAACGTGTAGGTATATAAAGCTGATTTCCTAATAATTAAAGAAGACATTTTGGAATACTGTTGTGATAATAACTGAATAATAGTGATAATATTGTTCCAAGATATTCGGAAAAGATTCCAGATATACTTGATTGACGGCAGTGGCGAGGCACAGAAACTATTTTCTAACGTATATATAGACATCCGAATAATCTAGTCAAACTCAAAGGGTAAATATGTTCAGGTTACTTCCCTCGAATACCGAATTCGCCATCAGTGTCGTCGTATTAATGATGCTACATTTCAAAAATGAATTTCGATGAGAAATACATTTTATATAGGCACATATTGTTTATTTGATGATCTTCCATTTTTCTTTCACGATAACACCACTAATGTATGATGAAGAAAGAAAAAGAGATGTTGAGGGAGATATATCAATTTGAAAAGTGCATGTTTCCATAAGAATAAAAAAGAAAATTATTCATTTCAAGATTATTATCAAAGTTACAACAAAAGAGGCCTCTTAAAAATGAAGAACAAGAATCAATATCCGATTGGGGCATCATTTTCTTCTAAATTACTTTGAACACGTAACTTCTCAGGACGTAATATAACTAGTGACAACTGATGATGTCTGCCGGAGTAGCAAACGAAACGTTTGATACTTCAAGTTCCATTCGACTACGACCTACCAGTCCTGAGTTTGTTCTCTTCATTTCAGTTCTCGCTGGAGAACAAAAGTTAGTTTCTTAGTTGTTAGGCCCAATAAATGATGAATGAGATCTGATCGGCTGAATCAAAAAACCAATGAGTCAAAACACTTACAGTTTAGTTGGAAAACGTTAATGATCAGATCTAGGAACTTTATCTATAGACACATACATTGTTTTTTTTTCATTGTCATAATACTGAAAAATTTTATTCAAATCTTGTTGATGCCCTTTGTGAAAATCTTACTCAAAAGGTATTACACCTATGGGTCCGTTTGTATCTACTCCAAACTTCGCGTGGACTGAAACTTTTACATGTTTTCTATGACTATAAATCGTTACAATAAACAAAAATACTAACGTTCGAATATATATTTTAGTTTTGTTATTTTGAGATTTCCTCACCAGCAACAAATCCACCTAAGTGTTATTGTCACTCCATATTCAGGCGGTATATTCCAATTATCTCATTATCTTGCCCATTAACAACTCATGCAACTCGAGTGTGAACTCATTTGCATTGAATGCGACTTTGAGACAAGAGATTTTCTCTTTTGTTACCTCTATATATCAGAAATTAATTCATGCGTATACACGACTTTGAGCAACTGCCGATCATTCTGAGAAGTGCACTTGGCGATTTACCTATTGTCGTCATAAAGTGTTCATCAAAATTAGTATTCTACTCTGAAGAATATTATTTAGGTAAAATGTAGTTTTTGTTGCGATCCGATCTTGATTTCCTCTTCCGAAAGATCTCAGCCTTTTACTAAATAAACTAAAACTAGTATACTGAATTCTTGGATATAAAAAAAGATGAATATGTGGAATTACTTTCAAATTTCAATTGATGATAGTGTTTAAATTCACTGCACATGTAAACCATTCTTCAAAAAATCTTAGGATGAACTGAAAATGATGTGTATATAATGCGGTGCCGAAAACGAAGAAGATCAAATATCTTCAATACTCTTTTGTCGTGGAAAAAATTCAAAAATCAATGGATTCCAAAATTTTATCAGTTTGTACTTCCATTGTCTAATATGATTGTAATGTGATTTGGAATCTCTGAAAGAACAAATAAAATTATGATTAGCTATAAATATTGAGCAATAAAAACGTGAAATGAAATTAAAATAAAATGAAAATAAGCAAAAAATCAAAAACTTGAACAATTACAAATGAAGTCGAAAAAGGGTAAAAAGGTTTCAAACCAAATTACTTCACGACGTTGCGATTGTTAATATCCACAATCGTCTTCTGGTGATGACTGGGCTATTCCTCCGAGATATGACTATAGGCCATTCGACTGCTTTCACCTATATCCTTTTCCCTCTCTCCGCTTCACCGGTTTAGCGGGAGTTAGTCGTTTTCCTCTTGATTATAGGTTTCCATATGTTGCATACCTCTACGCTAGCTTGGCTGAAAACGTTATTGGAAAACATATATGCAGCTTCTTTGAACTTTCTCCTGAACAAGTGTTCCTCCCTGAGAATAATCTCAGCTTGGGCCCACTTGATGTTATGTTGATGAGTCCAAACATGCTCGAGAAGGAACTAGGCATCATAAAAAAAAACTTCAATGGAATAATTACTCCAAAGTGATGGTGAAAGGGCTTCCCAAAGAAGAGAAGCCGTCACAACCAGTCCTCGCCCTTTCCTACGTCAGAAGATTGCCGGAAATGATAGATAAGATCCGGAAACATTATCCTTAGCAGCCTCACGAAAACCAGGCCACCAAACGCGGACTGCGATTCCAAGAATTGCATTTACCGGATAACTTGTGAGTGCGGAAAAACTATATCGGTGAAACTGAGAGGCCATTGAAAGTCCGCATTGACGAGAACAAGAAACACACATAGCGAAGATAATCCAGAAAATCGGGAATAACAGAGCATGTTTGGACTCATGAAATAACATCAAGTGGGCCCAATCTGAGATTATCCACAGGGAGGAACACTGGTTTAAAAGAAAGTTCAAAGAAACTGCGTATAATATGTTGTCCAATGACGTTTTCAGCCAAGCTAGCATAGAGATAGGCAACATATGAAAACCTATAATCAAGCGAAAAATGGCAACTCCCGCTAAACCGGTGAAGCAGAAAGATGGAAGAGAAGATAGGTGAAAGCGTGAAAGTTAGTCACGAAACGAAAGTCGGTGGTCAAACTGGTAGTATGCACAATTTTGTATGTTGTCCATCTAGCCTCTCTCCCTTCAGGAAGATATGATAAAACCGGTAGGTCTAGAAGGTTTTACATGGCCGCTGACTGTGTGGTGCACATGACACTGAAAATAGTCAATAGCTAAACAGTATTGGCAGAGCCGTTAGATGTAGAAGTAATTGGTCCGTATGTGACCTCTGGTCTAACAATCACCACATATATCCAATGTATTTGTTTCGGCCATGTTCCACAAAATTTTCCACATATCCTCGAACATGTCCATGATAGTTTGACTTTCTGTAGATTCTTTTCCGAGATAGTGTTCAAGGATAACAAACTAGATATTGCAATTCCGCTGCAAATGGAATGACCTCACTGATAAAAAATGGAGTTAAATTCCCCCCAATTTCTGTTCCTCCACAAACTACTCTCTCCACCAACTACTCTCTCCACCAACTATAATATCGTCCAACGTCCTTGGGACCATATACTATAGAAATGAAGATCATGTTTACTAATACAGTTGATCTTTTTGTCAAAACATTGTGACCTTCTATAGGAAGTGAAAGTAGTTTCATTGTATAGGTACTCCTTGGAAGCTCTGATCGCATACAAATTTTCACAATATGTTATAACAAAACATACATAATAAAAATTAAACTATTGAATTATTTTTAATTCCTTGGAGTTTCACCATTCATGTTGTACCTTTTCCAGTAGTGAAGGAAACATTTAGAAAATAAAAACAATAACCGAAAACAGTAGAAATTATACTCACAGCTGGCCATCCTCAAGGAACAGATTTGTTGATCCAGTGGGTATAACTTGAGATTCATTGGACAGGACAGAGTGAGCGAGATTCTGAAATATAAATGAATTCGAAATTTTTCTCTAAAGTATCAATGAAATAAGTCTAGGTGAGGTTAAAGCAGTGAGTATTAGTGATCATAAACTCAATTTTAAGTTGAACGAATACTATCGTTCCTAAATTTCTTTCGAATACCCCAATGTGTACATCATTTACTTCATAAACGGAACATGCTTTATAAATAATAACAGAGATTCACACACGTGAAATTACACGATAAAGACACGATGAAGATAATATGACTTGTTCGATTGATGACCTACTTATTTTGTAGAAATTAATATTGAATATATAATGAAGATAATAACTTTTGTTTAATTTATACTAAGTTTATTATTTGTTACGATCGGTTTTGGTCTATTAGACCATTTTCAAGTAAGTAATAGATCAAGTCAAGACAAGTACTTTTATATAAGTATATAAAAAACACGCTGTTTGATTTATCAACATGCACAAAATTATAACTGACAGCCAGTACGGTTTCATTAAACTATCTAGTACTGAAAACGCCATAGCTGATTTCCTCGAAAAAACAGTGCGAGCGTTAGATGAATCATCAAAATGTCTGGCTGTTTTCCTTAACTTTGCAAAGGCCCTTGATACGATCTCACATAATATCCTTTTAAAAAATTAGAAAACTACGCAATTCGAGGTATCACATTGGACCTGATGCTAAACTATATGAAATACAGAACACAAAAAGTAAAGATTGGAAGAGAAGTGAGCCCAGAATTGACTGTCAAAATGGATGTACCACAAGGGACTATTCTGGGCCACTCCTTTTTGTGGTTTAAATGAATACTATAGTTCAAGTACGAGACTTGTCCAACATAATATGCTATGCCGATAACACAGTCTTGATACTCACAGGCACATGCTTGGAAGAAATAAAGTCAACTGCAGAAGCAGATCTAAGAAAATTGCAGATTTGGCTGAACCATAACCTACTCACCCTAAACGTCACCTAAAACTCACGTAAAACTAAATTCACACCTTTTACACCTACGGTTAACACACAAACCCCTACATATTATCTCACAAAACAACTTGCAGTGATATTAATACATGTACCTGCCCAGAAATAGATCAAGTAACATAAATAAAATACATAGGAGTGACTCTGAATTAGCACATTCGCTGGACCGACCACATCCCGAATGTAAATAAACGATTGAGAGCGTTAATGAACAGAGTTTACACATTAAGAGATATCCTATCACGTAAAATCCCACCAATGCTTTATTCTACCCTAGTAGAATCCATTCTAAGATAGTATATTATAATATGGGGAGGAGTTTTCGTTAACAACTTACGTCCTCTACATATAATACAAAATTCCATTATGAAAATCATATTAAAAAAAACAGTATTCCACAATAATTGAATAGAACTATCCGATACTTGATGAAAGTCCATATTAAAACTAATTAATACAATTTATTGTATGATTTTCACTAAAAAAGGTTTCACAAAAATCGCGACACGTGTTTCGCTATACAATAGCTTACTCAAGCATAAACTAAAAGTTACTTCTAAATTACAACCATTTTATACTCTAACGTATTATCTACTTTAAATGTCTACTTTACAATGAATGAATCTACCTGAATAGGTCAGGTATAATTTCATTAACTACCTATATGAATACATTTTTGGAAAGTACCGTAAATATACTTAACTATTTTTACCTGGAAATGGATTATTCAATTCAGTTTGATGGTTCATAAGAAATTGAGAGTTTCTGAATTTGTTTATTTCCATACTCTCAAACAGGTTAAGTTTCAAACCTTTCTTCTGGAAAAGGAGGGGCTTGTATTCATGGTTGAACTCATGTCCCTCTGTGATTAAATGAGTGGCGTATGTGGAATTTATTCTTCCATTCTGGAAACTACTTTTGCATTCCTTTAGGTGTGCTTTGAACGTTCTTCCAGTATGACCTATATAAAACATCAGACATGACCCACATGATAATTTATACCTACACCCCCGATTTCTCTGAAACTGAACTTTTATATTTGTTATTCCTAATGTGCATGCCTGAATTGTTTTTGGTTTTGAAAGCAATATTTACTTACACCTTTGTTGTGCAGAAAATCTGAAATATTTTTAGTGGGTTGGCCTGAGTAGGTTGAGGTTCTATAACTTTTACCTTTTCTCATCGAATTGGGTAACCAGATATTAACATTCATAATTCGTTCACCCACCCGTATCAACACAAAGTAGCAGCTTTCAACAGTATGATCCACAGACTGATAAATGTGCCTTTGTCAGAGGCGTATTTCAATAAAGAACTGAACATAATAAAACAAATAGCCGTCAACAATGATTACGATAGCAGTCTAATACATTCTTTATGATTACGATAGCAGTCTAATACATTCTTTATTATCAAAAAAGTAATACAGCCAAGCTTTGAAGGAAGTTTACCCAATTCGAAGAGAACAGAATAAAGGTTATAGAACCTTAACCTACTTAGGCCAACCCACTACAAATATTTCAGATTTTCTGCATAACAAAGGTGTAAATATTGCTTTCAAAACCAGCAACAACTTATGCATGCACATTAAGAATAACAAAGATAAAAGTTCAGTTTCAAAAAAATCGGAAGCGTATAAATTATCATGTGAGTCACGTCCGATGTTTTATATAGGTCACACTGGAAGAACGTTCGAAGCCCGCATAAAAGAACACAAAAATAGTTTCCAGAATGGAGAAATTAATTCCACATATGTCACTCATTTGATTACAGAGGGACATGAGTGCAACCATGAATACAAGCCCCTCCATTTCCAAAAGAAAGGTTTGAAACTCAACCTGTCGGAGTGTATGGAAATAAACAAAGTCAGAAGCTCTCAAAATCTTATAAACGATTAAAACTGAATTGAATAATTCGCCATTATTGCATCTGTTCAAGTATATTTACGGTACTTTCAAAAATTTATTCATATAGGTAGTTGATGAATTCATACCTGAGCATTTCAGGTAGATTAATTCATCAGAAAGTAGGCATACGAGTAATGTCCAACCAACCAGATAAAATAGAAATGAAGAATTAGTAATACATACATTTAAAGAACGATTCTATTTTTCGGTCCAAAATTTTACAATGCAATACGAGAACATTTTAAAAAAATTGAGAAAGTAAGGAATTTCAGAACTGAAATGAATAATTATATCCTGAATAACAAGGAAACATTCTATAAAATACAACGACAGCAAATACATCTACCATTGCTGATATCCCTGTCCTCTACCAATCGCCAAATATCATTTAGAATTTTGGTTGAAATTGATGTGTACGCATAAAATACACATGTGTTTGAACTTATGCTTTACACTAGAGTTCAGTTACCTTCCTTATTTTTTTCTTGTAAATTTTTGCTGGCCAAAAGTTTTAGCATGATTTATGTACATACTGGATACAACATACACACATGCAATTATGCCTGTGTGTATGTATTATTTGTATTATATTTGCTCAGAGAGCAAATCTAACCCCATTTGGTAAAAAAAATGTGAAAAATATAATAATGTAATATTGCAAAAAAATATAATATTGTATTGTTAAAAAATACACTGAATTTGTGAATTTTGACATCTCGTTTAGGATCCATTTAACCGTTTGTAATCGTGATATATTATACAAGATAATTAGTTATTGTAGTATTGGTATTGATTAAGGTAACATTTGTTGTTTCAGGTACCTATTATAGGTGTATACCTGACTTTATCAGTGTATATTCAAGTTCTTGTCTTGACTTAATGTATTAGTTACTTGAAAATGATCTAATAAACCGAAACCGATCGTAGCAAATAATAAACTTAGTAGAAATTAGGCAAAAGTCATTTCCTTCATTCTATATTTGAAGATAATATGATTCAAATCAAGTTGAAAATTCTGGTCCATAGTTGAATAGAGTTGATCTTTGTAAGTAACAAAATTATAGAAATTACGATGTCTTTAGTTATCCAAAACTCTAGTATGATTACAATTTTCATCATCTGGAAAAATCATTACACTTTTAGAGTGTTCCAATGGCTATATCACTACTGTGTTCTTCTTTGTATCGGATACTTGTATGAGAAAATCCCTTCTAATACCATTCTTCAATAAACTAATGTTCATTTCTCAATATTTTTATTACCTGCTCTAATCAACTATCTTGAAACAACCATCGTCTGAATATTACTCGAGTTTTTTCCCAACACCAAACCGTTATTTTAACACCTCGATACGTGTTTTGATCTTCCTCTTGAAGATGATCACTTGGTGATCGAAACACGTGTCCAGGTGTTGAAATAACGTTTGGTGTTGGGAAAAAACTTCAGTAATATTCATTACTACACCAAAGGTTCCATAGGGAATTTTATGTCTTTTATAAAGTTCCTTGCTACATATATACAACACCTTCGTTCATTTTTATGAACATATACTCATAGTTATTAGTTAATAGTTTGAAGAAGAGGTGGAACTACATGATGCCAGGTCAGTGAATTTTCTACAGGTTTTTCCATATACTTTGACTGACAACGAATTAGTCGATAAATATGCTCAAGAAGGTTTGAAGGATGTAGTAACACCGACTGTCAGCATGAAAACATTGCTAAGAGACCAAAAACCCTCTTTCCGCGTTGAAAATGTGGAATAATGGTATTTCTATTGGGACCAACAACCCTTTAAATCTAAACAAACCATATCTACATTCCATCCAGGTGTCAACACACTCATCTGACTCATGAACATCTATTGAAATAAAAAGGAACAGGGTGTTTCGTATGAAGTGCCTGTGATTGCTAAGAACATATTGGAAGATAGTTGAAATCAATGACTTTTCCATAATTTCTTCAAGAATTAGATACATTTTCGATGGAAATAAAGTAATCAATCTTTACATTTGCTGAAAACTCATAGTGTGGACTATTTTGAGTTGCCCTTTGTACACTGTGTTCCATTTGAAAAAACTGAGAAAAAGTGATCTCGAGTTTTGTTTATCCCTGTATAGAAAAAGCGCTGTTCGGTTAAACTTATGGAGTAGAAACCAAAATACACTATCCTTGATTCCATTTGATCGAGTCGGAGATATTTGGTGTTGAATGAACCAATTTTTTGACATGAATTTCACTATAACTTCTGAACCACCCAATATGAATCCGAATAACCATATATTTTTGAGAAGAGCTCTGACCAAGAAATTCTATACAACAAATTGTGAAAAATCATCATTAGAATACTATGCATAGAGAACAAATTGTTATACATTTTTATACTATTCAGCGACTGATTCCTGTAGTTTCTATATCAGAACTTTCCATTGCAAGAAATTCACTTGACTATTTGTATAAATATTTGATGTCACGAAAATACATTTTGAATGCTCTATTGGTATGAAATAATTGCCATAAAGATTTTAAATTGTGTGTGCGATATATTTCATAATCATTCAAGTAGTTTGTAAAATCCTGATGTGTTTCTTATGCAAATCCTATTTTGATGCAATATATCTAAACACAAAGTGCAAAATTTTCACTTATTTCTTTTTCGAAATTTCATGAACTCCGTGCCGTCAATGTTGCTGTCGACTCATAGATGCCATTTCTGCAATACTTGTGGGAAACCCTATAATAAACATTACTACATGCAGAACAGTTTTTATATCAGAATTATAACGAAGTGTTTTGATGTGAATGTGGAAGCTTACTATGCTGGTGTGAAGTAAGTCATATAATTGCATATCATTGTGGAAAATATACCCAGTCATACAGAATCGAAAACAAGATAAAGTGTGTGAACATCAAGAAGAAACCATGCCTCTTTGAGGAAATAGAAATCAAGTTTCAGTCACTCTATTACCTTTCCATGATTATTACAGACCTTATACTATATAATACTGATCCATAAGGAAAAATGCGAATGTAAACATTTGGCATGATGATATTGTGAAAGTGGCCCTCTTTCTCGTTCGAGAAAAACAGATCCGGCATCCACACCCTGTTTGCCTCTGTTAGTGTTAAATATTTCAACTTTCCTCCGAAATCATTGAACTTCAATCTCTCATCCAGCCACTGTTCTCGAAAAGTCAGTTGAACACTGTATTCCTGAAAAGTTTTTATGAATCATGAGTTTCTATAGTATTGCAAGTCTTCATCATACTTTCACGATACAAAATGCAAGCCATGCATACTTTCTCATATATTTTTGGGCTAGTAGTATTTTTGACATCGATTAGTTGAAGGAGGAAACACTTTGTACAAAATTCACATAAACTGTAATTGAATGATCAGTATGTTAGTTAACTTCTGTATATTATATGAGTATTAAACATCTCGATAAATTGAGATTTCATGGTTTTTATATTTCTTCAGTATTGTTTATATGAAATTAGTTTCTAGAATGTTCTCAAAAAATAACAAATAATAGATCACACGCATCCATAATTGAAATACTTGACATATAGTCCCGCAAGGGTCTTCATTAGCTCCCCTTTATTACCTCCATATTTTTAAGAATATTGATAAAGTATATAGTTTTGCAGATTGTGATATTCTGAACAATAGTTATTATATTACATCACAAAGATTTGGATGAAATGATAACATTATCCATCAAATACAACTTGATGTTCCATAACCCTCGAGTGGTTCGATAAATGGACTGTATTAAGATGAGTTTCGATATAATTTGTGACCACAAGGACTTACCGATTGTGGAACAGCTGATGTTTAGTCCCGTGGTAGTTCAACTTCTGATAGTTGTCTTCGTGCTTGATGAAAGCTGGATGAAGTTGCCTCTCGATGTTGACACCATATAGAAGAGTAGTGTTTACTTCTGTACGGGGATATTCAGGACAATCGGCAGACAATGACACGAACACAGACACACAACATACTGTTTTGTTGAGTGTCTGTGTAAGTGAGTATTAAGTAAGTAAGTAAGTATTAATGTAAAAGACATCACAGGAAAAGGACTGGTCATGAGGGGATGTCCACAGGGAGGGGTCTTATCACCCCTTCTCTGGAACATAGTTCTGGATACCCTAATTAATCACCCCAACAAAAATGGATTCTACACAATTGCATACGCAGATGACATAGTTATCTTGCAGACCGGCAAATTTGTAAACACACTGTGCGATAGAGCGCAGGATGGGCTCAAATTGATAGANCCTACACCTGCCGATATAAAGCAGATGTCTCCCAGCAACCTGTCCACCTTCCTGGAAAGGACAGGATGGACGACGACCTAGGAGGACAACTCCTCGCAAGGATGTACAATGGGTCACATGTGGCCTAAGTGCGTGGGCTTACACTCACCCTCCCTACTCTACAGATACAGAGATACAGACTGTTTTGTTGCGATACAGTAAACGAGGGTTCAGCATAAACCACGAAATATTGATTAAGAAAATGCGGGTATTGAAAAACCCTCATCGGCTCTTCCTAATAATCATTCTACATGGTTTGGTAATGGATAATGATTAACATTTCTCTCAATAGATGCCACCTCATCAGCAAGAGTTCTTTCATTTCTCAAGCTGATCTATAGTGATTGGCATGTTCTAAATATCACAATGAAAAGAACTCTGTAAGTCACTAGTTATCTAGTGAGTACCTAATTTTAACTATTGTGATTTTCATTATTGGTGCGTGTCCAACTAAGCATGATATGAATCAATACGAGAAGTGCCAAATAGTTAATCTTGACTAAATTATGGAACAAGTGAATAAGATTCAAATTTTCAGAAACTCAAAGAAAGCAATAGAATAATTATAATAAGTAGAGGGTAGCTTCATTTAAGCGTATTCATAAGTTACTCAACTCCAACCTTTCACTTTTTTTATATAAATACAATACATATATTACTTTTTCAATAAAACGACCTTCTAACGGCAAACCTTGGATCAACAAAAATTGCGAGCAAGCTATCGCCTCCAAAAATCTCGCCTACCGGCAGTGGCCCAAAAATCCTAGTAACAAAAATCGAACTAGGTTTGTTAATGCTCGCAATAGCTACAAATTTAGGCTTCTTGCCGAAAACTATATATTGACCAAACAAGGAGAACTGCAATAAGCAGCAGACTTACTTAGATTATAAATGAGCCAACCAGGATTCCTGACCGTGATGGAGAATATGCTAGTTTTCTGGATCTATATCTAACAACCAATCCAGAAATTAATTTACACAGTCACCGTTAGGTCTCCACTGGGATCTTCTGATCACAAACTCATTTCAGTGTTGAGTGAATTGCCGATGAATGTTGGTGAACAATCTAAGCCGCTCAAAGTTTGGCAATACAGATCTGCCGAGCGGGAGGATCTTCAAGACCATTTCCGAAATTGCCCCTGGCTAGATGTTCGTTTTACCTCTAAAGATACATCTATTTGTGCTTCTGAAGTCACGGAAGTTATTCTATCATCCATCAGGTTGCATATATTTATTTTTCAATGAAACGACCTTTAAACGGCAAACCTTGGTCAACAAAAATTGCGAGCAAGCTGTCGCCTCCAAAAATCACGCCTACCGGCAGTGGCGCCAAAATCTCAGTGCCAAAAATCGAACTATCAACAAGGCGTCTGGCTTCGATGAAGTGCCCGTCATTGAACTTAAAAAGTGCGAAGTGAACGTGCACCAGTATTTTGCAGACTTTCCAACCTGTCTCACAAGAAAGGGGTTTTTCCTTCCTGTTGGAAGACTGCTCGCGTTCAGTCTATTCCCAAAAAGGGCAAGAAAACTCTTCCAAATAACTATAGACCAGTCACTTTGCTATCATTAGGTATTATCAAAAAACACGGAGAAAGCCGTAATCCACCATATCCTACAATATTTGGAAGGCTTCAACATCTTGAGCGATCATCAATATGGCTTTCGGAAACAAAGATCAACAGGCGACCTTCTATCGTATATCACCCATATTTGAAATAACTCAATCGAGAAACATGGAGAGTCAAGAGCTGTAGCGCTTGATATTTCTAAGGCCTTTGACCTTGTGTATGTAGATCATGGATAGAAGTTACTCTCAGATGCAAACTGAAAGAAACAACTACTTTTATATGAACATGGATATCAACTGAATAGCATGAATAGGAATGTTATATATGAAACAGCCTTGATGACCGAGTACTGTGTCGAAGTTTCGAGTCGAAAACACTTGTCTACCATGCCTGGTCACCAACTATGTGAACTTTCAAAAATGCAACACATTTTTCGCACAAGATTACGGCTTTATGTCACCAGAAGACACCATTATGCGCATGTTACTATGTCAGTACGTAAAGTACGGTTATTTGATTTAATCCCAGCCACAGAAACTTTGTTGAAAATGAAAACGGAATATTTTAAGAAGAGATTTATTTTTCGAAAAAAAAAAGTAACTAAGTTTGAAATAAACTCTTTACAAATATGTGTAGATCATGCGTAGTTTCTGTCATCATGACAAGAGCAGATTCGTCTCTTCCGGTAACCTAAAATCGTAATCTTGTGTGAGAAATGTTTTTGTCTTCAAAAGTTCAAATAGTCGACGACGACGAAGTTACACTATTACTGGGTCTCATATGTAAGTGAAATTTTATATCAGATGCTATGTATTTGAATTGAATACCGAATGTTTGGAGTATAAAACTGAATAAAAAATTATACTTTTTCTGTGATTCAATGATCATATGGAAGAAGTTGTTTTGAAACATTTTTTTTCGTGTGATTAGATCTTTACATAGAAGCAATCCCCGGTACTGGACCCACTTTGAAGAAGAGGGGAAGTAGAACCCAATTCCGAATTTGTATGAAAATCGGTGCTGTTTACCGAAATTATACGATGAAAAAGTCATTGACAACCATAGTTAATAGCCATTTTTCAATGTAATAATTTCTCTCGTTCTCTTTTGAAAATAATTACCATAGGGAATTCAATGTTTGAACACATTGCAGAATTGAGAAAATTCTCAGATATGTATTGACAAAACCAGTAAACATCAAAAATATTGTTTACAATGGAACACGTCTGAAATCGAATATATACTGGTCAGATGTCTAGTCATCCAGTATCTCTACGAAAGTCTGAGACAGATATAACATAGCAAAAAAATATTGAAGGAAAACTCTTGGAATGCAGTTATTCAAAGAAGTAACAAAAATGAATTCCAAAGAAGTACAATTTCATTTGAACATAATCACATTTCTCTTAAGTTTAGTAATTTCTTCTCTTGTAGATATCAAGTTATTCTTCATGAAAAATTCTGCAAGGAACCCCAATTACAATAATTGATTTTGTCTAATTATTTGAGTCGTATAAGAGCTTCATCAACAAATATGACTATTTTTCTCGATGAGAGTAAATTATCATGATTTTTGACAATACCGTAAATTGTTAGTGAAGAAGTTGATCGAAATATAAAATCACGTTCAATTTTACAATTATTTTGAATTACATTTTTTTTTATTTCACGAAACTTACTTCTACAATAACAACGCCAATTCAATTGAATTAGTTAGAAAACATCAAGGAAAAGAAACATTGATATGTTTCTACTAATCTTAAGAGATAAATGTTCATTATATTGAGATACAAGTAGAGCGAATGGTGAAACATAAAGAAACCAAATTTTTCATTATAAATTAATACAATTACATACCTAAAGTTAATTCCAATTCCTGATCAACTTTTTCCAATAACAATTTTCGATATTGTCAGATATAAAGGTAGTTTATTCATGAAAAATATATTTTTTACAAACCTTGTATGTGACTGACATAATTAGATAACCGATTGTTGTGTTTTGGGTTTTGATTCTTGCCTTATGCATACATTTTTGTGGATGACTAAATTAATGATAAGTTTTCCATATGGCCACAAAGATTTTTCAATAATGAATTTAAGTCGCAAATAATATGTCAAATCTGTCTGTAACAATAAAATGTGCGATGTACTCGTATTGGCATATGTTGATGAAATTACGTATGGTGAATGTGAATGCAAATCTTGTCACGGTTTGATTTATTCGATCGTGATTGAAACTCAAAAAATACCTACATAGGAAAAAAGTGTCTTTTCCCAAGTTCCATTGAGAGTTAACAGTTTCTTATGTGGCATTCGAGGAATTCATAAAAAGCTGATTTTCAGGTGAATGTACAAAGTGTTTCATATTTTCTCGAACATAATGAATATCACCAAAATGAAAATAAAAACAATGAATAGGCATACAACATGCATCATGCATGATTGACAATCATGCCGAAACTATGACTAGATATGACTATAACGTGTACATTCGAATCATAGTGATGTGCAGGTGTTTCTGAATTCGTGTCACAGAATAGGTGCATGGAGTTATACAACATTCAAATAGTTTTCAAATGGTACTGATTTTTACCTATCTGAGAAACATTCGATATGAATAAAAACGAATTGAAAATGGTACATCATTTTTATTTTTTTATAAGTCAAGCCGCATCAATCTCTAGGGAATAATAATAGTGGAACATCAAAAGAAATATTGGTTATAGGATGGCCAAATTGAATTAGTATTTCAGAAAAACACTGGAATCTTTTGATTGTTGATTAAAAGGAGCACTCTTTTCCAGAAATGGTGAATTCGCTACTTTTAATCCTATATATCGGAGTGATTGATACCCACTTTCGAGGGGTGGAAGTGACACAGTCACAACAACTATATCTAGAAATCGGCTCTCTATGTTTTTCTGAAATGTGTGAACAATTCATAATAACGACTCAGGTCATATGTCATTTAATTTATCTGTTGAGTTTAGGTAAACGTTCTCAAACATAATGGAAACACCCATACGTCGCAACCAGAAAGTATATCAACATATAGAACGATGTGAATATACATTTCACTGAAAGAACACATGAAATACAATGTTTTGAAGAGTTAAAAATTTCATTTGAGGCGAACAGTCAGCCAATTTTTCTTTACGACCTTCACGAAATCCCGTCCCAGTTCTTGAAAATGAATTCAAATTCCAAGCCGAACGTAGAATAATACGAAACCTCAGACGCGGTTCCATCCGATTTTCAGAGACACATACGCACGCGACACACATACACATACACACACACACAAATATGCACACACGCACACAGTGTATCTATCCCACTCGAACTCCGATTACCTCTGTATCTTTCTCATTTGAAACCGTATTCAAAAACTCAGTTTTTCATCATGAGATAAAACATTTCAGGATTTTTTTTCAATGAAAAAATTCATAATACTATCCAAACAACCATATTATCCATATTCAAAATAATATATAGGATGTATCACTTAACTCTGTATTGGTTTTGTTTGAAGTCGTGTCGGGAAGAAAATTTTTATAATGACGAGTTTTCTAAGATGTATTTGTTAGCAAATCAATTTATTTTTTCGAAAAAGCCGTAACCCACTGGGCTAACAAAACCAACACAATTTTTGAAAGAAGATATTGAAAACTTTTTCTCATAAAAAAATATATATCACAAATTGTAAATTCCCAAACACCCATATCTGGAGTGTAGCCAAAATCAGTATTGATGAAAAGGCTATCAGCTATCACCTACACCTTGATTACCCCGGTGTCTTTTCATCAAAGTGTTGTTGAGAACACACCGAACAATTCAAACCAAATCAAACCAAAAAATAAGTTAGGTCAAATATGTCCTGAAAACGATATGACTGAGGTTTGCTTACCTCCATTGCAATTAATAAACATACATCATTTCGATCTTCAAGATCATATCCTATTAATAAGATTATTGGGCGATAATATATATGGAGTTACAGAAAAGCTGCTGAGGAATTGAATAGGAGACATCTACATGCGCCCAAATGTGGGCCAAATAGAAAAACAGAAAATTCCTAATTTCCTCAACAGAAATAACTTCCAGATAAATATCTTTTTTTGGAAATCTTACCATATGACTTCTGATAGAAGTGGAATATCTGATGAAAGGGAGATTTATTAGGATGTGAATGTAGTCGTTCCCCAAGTGAATAAAGTGAAAGTCGATCTCAGTGAAACGGTTTCATACAACAATGACGAAAAAGAAGTGATATGCTCAAAGTGAATCTATGTATGAATGAAAATGTTTCAGAGCAAATTAGGAGTGAATATGTAATTGATAGTGTTTATCATGATTAAAAATCTGAAGAGTGCGTGGATGAAGTAGGCTCATTCTGTGAGGAGTGCAAGGAAAGTTCTCTTGGTCCAACAGATTTTTTCAGCCCTGACGGGTTCAGATCCGTTTGTAGCTGTCCAATTGGTATTGTAGGTGACTCATCAGGATGTGAAACCTACTCCAGGCTTTATTGCAGGTAGGGGAGAAACCATGTCAATGTGAAATCTGCTCAAAATCATTCATTCAGAAAAGCAATTTGAAAACTCTTGGAAAAACTACCTCAGAGGAGAAAACACCTGGATGTAGAATCTGTTCGAAGTCCTTCAGTCGGGGTTCCAGTTTGGAATCTCATGAAGAATCTCACGAATGGGAGAAAATATTTCAATGTAAAACCAGTCTCAGTGGCTGTTTGAAATCTCACACAAAACATCAATTTCAATGTAATAATCCGCTCAAATTCACTTGAAGTGATCATTCGAAATTACGAATATATGGAAAAAGAAATACAGAAGAAGGATTTTTCAATGTACCAACTTCACAAATGAGGTTTTGAAGTTTCTGAAGGTTCAGTAGAAAACTTCATGGAGGTGAAATTTCATTCAAATTGTTCTCTCTGTGTGGATATTTGAGACTACATTGTGGAAACGTTTTTTGAAAAAGTTTTAAAGATTATTTTCAGGCATTTTTCCTGGGAAAAAGTATAACACAGTATACGTTACCTTGTTTTTTGAAAAATAAACCCCATTTGAGAGTTTGAAGCAGCAGTAACTAGAAAATACATCACCAAAATGGGTATTTTTTTACGAATTTGTTCGATCTCATATGCATCCGTAAGGTTTGAGACAAAGTTGTATGACAATAGTTGTGGGAAAATAGCTATCACTTTTTTAGCCCCTGATATTCTACAATTTGAAGTACCTACATTTCAAGTACCTGATGCTTACCCAAGTTTGTAATGAATTAAATTACCTGCGCTTATGTCCCAGTTTCCACATTTGAAAAAATATTCAGTAACGGGGAGTTATTCAATTCTAATTGATCATTCAGTAAATTACCCGAATTCCTGAATCTTCCAAACATTCTGAATGTAACAAATCGTATTCATGATTGAACTCATGTACTTCTGCTAAAAGGTGGTTTGCAAATGTGGAATTGGTCTTTCTATTTACAAAACTACTTCTATGCTCTTTAATTCTTTGGGAAAATGTTTTCCCTGTTTGGCCAATATACAGTTTTGGGCAAGAGCCACAAGTCAGGTTATATACTCCTGATCTATCTGACACCGACGTTTTGTGTTTATTGTTTATTAATTAATTAATTTACTTACACTATTATTCGTTCTGTAAGCTACGTTTACGCATTCTTTCTTCGAAAAACGGACGATATTATTGCTTTTGTAGTTTTTTGAAAATAATGGAGTCTATAATATCTATGTTATGATCGTTGTTAACCGCTATTTGTTTGGTCAAACTCAGCTCTCTCTGGAAATTACTCTCAGACAGTGGAATACTCAATAGTATGTGAAGCATACTATTGAATTCAGTAACTTTATGCTGGTAACGGTGTGTGGAAGAATTATGTATGATAATGTCCGTGTACGATGGTTTGTGGAAAATTGCTAATTCATGTTCATTGTTATTTTTTGTTATGGTTGAGTCAAGGTAATTTATTGAACTATTTACCTCCCTCTCAGTGGTGAATTTTATCGACGGGTGAATGGAACTGACATATTCAATGAACTTGCCTAATTGCCTATATGCATCAGTAAAACAGACTAAGATAACGTCGTATCTGTACCAGTACAAGAAACTGAGTATTATGGATTTCATACTCATCCATGAAACACCTATATACCAAATTTCAGCTTCCTAGGACTCAACAGTACGGAGAAACAGATGAATAAGTGAGTGTTAAGTGAGTGACTTTCGCATAGTATAGGATATCACACTTTACTCTGATCAAGTGAAGTTATGAAGAATATTCACACTAACTAAAAAAATTTTCTGAATGGGTATCACCTTGAATTGCGTTTATTTTAATTCCGATTCAACTCATGAATCAGAACATTATCATACCCTGTCATGTTTGTAATCAATAATGCGCTGGAACAGTACTTCGATATTACAGTTGTAGTAGGTAGGTTGAATAGACTCTCGGCATATTCTTGAATACCTATAACTTCATCAACGAAAACTGTGTCGTCATAGTGATGCTCAAAAGTTTTTTTTCACGGTTTTTTCTTGCAGCCAATCATAGAATTACGTCCTGGATTAAGTACTCTATTATTTGCAATTTCATATTCTGTATTTATTGCAACATTCTTTCATGACATAACAAAAACAAAAACAGTAAGAATTTCAGTTTGGCTTTCCTGGAAACGAAAATACAATTATCAAAAACTTTCCAATCTATTTTTCAGGTCTTAACGAAGCGACTATTTCAATTGTTAAATTAGACCCGATACACATGCGGCAATTCAACGCGCCAAAAATGATGCGTTCATTCGAACAGTGTACGAATGTTTTTGAACTATCTTATGAGTCAATGCAGACGTGTGTCTCGAACGCTGGCAGTCGCGCACGCGTCAACGCGTAATTTGAACTGTACGACCGTGTGCATCGGGTCTTACATAAGACACATACGCATACTCAAGTAGAAATGTTTATTTATCATTGACAACCAAAAGTTTACACTGACTGAGGACAGCCCCTTTCTCTTAAGCGATGAAATCTGAGAGAAGCGCAATTGATATATACAATATGTACTCTGTGTTCAAGATAAGGAGAGCCAGCATGGAAAAATCGGAAACCGTGGGAGACAGAGTCACTTAAATCAGGAAAATTTTGTTTATTCTAAAGCTTATTTCAATGCAGTTTTAAAATTTAGGAGATTTCGAATAGTTCCGAAGATATTTGAAAAACCTTAATTTGCCAATTTCCTTTAATTTCTTTCTGACCATATTTGAGAAGATATTGAAAAAAAACATTTTGATTCACACTTTTAAAACCGTATAAGACAACGTTTACACAATTGCAATCCGACGTTTTATCTCAGAGAGACCATTACTATTTTGTTGGTGAATTTTAAGTTTAACTGACTTTGTGTATCTTACGGTTTTCAATTTTCCCGTACCAAGTATGAAATGTTCAGTGAAGATTTCCTATCATTGCGTATTTCAAAAAAAAATAAGCGTTGCAACCCAAGTTATGGGTAAAGTCGTTTTTATCTAGGCGTCAGTGTGATGGAGTAATAACAATTTTAACCAATTTAAAAAACAAACATTGGAGTCTTTAGTGAATTACGATATTTGTTCCATAGTTTCATGAAAATGTCAAGCAGCGAATGAAAACATGATATATCTCTCCAGTATGATAATATTCGAGCAGAATATTAGGTATAGTGTGAGAACAGGCTTTCACGATCGGAGTCGTGGTTAGAGAGAACAAAATTTAGGCTCATAGATCGTGGTTGAATGGAATTTGTGATACTATGGGTACGAAACAACTGACGTTACTGAGGCTTCGAATTAACACTCCGAAATGTAAGCATATATCTCTTAATATGTCTAACATAGTGACAGAAACGTTTGGTATGACATATTCATTCGACCAGTCCAGATTTTGTTCCCAACAACTACAGTGTCTAATATTTCTATTAAGGACAATAAAATTGCCAATTTCTTTGGCATAAAATTTTCAATGAATTCTATGAAGTAAACATTGAATACGATATCACTTACTGAAACTGAATAAAAACCCATCAACGCATTTTCAACTGAACGGACTCATAAAAAATATGTTCATGTTATCGCCCAGGTAAAGTTGAAAATAAAAAAAAACAATTGGAAAAATAATCAAGTTCTCCAAAATGTTCAATCATATCCGTAAAATGTCTAAGTTTTAATGTGAAAAACTGTGTTTCCGTTTTTCTTTTGTCCTTTCTTTTGCCCGCCTTTATTGTCCGCTAGACTGAAAGGAACCACAGACGAAAAAAATTGTTGTACTATAAATTTATTCGACCTTGGTTGGTCCAATCGTTTTAACGATAATTGAAAGTGAATGGTGTCGTACGATGAGATAAAGTCGTACGGAAATACAGTATGCTCAAAAATCTGTCGTACAACTCAAGTTGGATACACGACAAACTTTTTGAATTCAATTCATTTCAGTAACCAAATATAGGTAATGACTACTCACGCTTCCACCGTGGAGGAGAGCGGGCATGATACGTGTCGTCGATGGTATCGTGGAGAGTCAATTTTGGACACGTTTACTCGTTATCGTATTATGTGAATGTCTGTGTTCTGAAGTACGTATCGCAATATTATCTCTTGTTGTCCGCCGTGATACGATTCATATCGTACACTTGGCTCGCAATGGTTTGAATTATTTGAGGTATCACCTTGAGTGAGACAACCTGAATGCCACAGGAAAGGAGATGATCCGATCACCGAATACTGGCAAATAACGTAAGCAAAAGTACCACAACTGAATTAGTAACAAGCAAATATATATGACGCAACATCAATGTAATAGTGAATATAACTGTACAACAGGCTGATAGAAATGACTGATAACATAAATAGAACTGTGTGTCTGTGTTTTATTTTCTTAGTTGGTGTTTTCAGATTCGTTAACAAAACACAGGCTCAACTAGTCCGTTTGGTTGAAAACCACCCTGACCGTCTTCAAATGGAAAAAAAAACTGAAACAGTAACAGAACTGATCGAAATCTCTTTCTGTTTTGTTTCTGTTCCATGCGTTTGATGTAAAATCGACTTTAGACGACTCGAATTAGTCTCTTCTCAAGATTTCACTATCCTCAAAACCTACCGCAGCTTTTGTGGTATTTCCTGCTTTATGAGACCAATAATTTTTCGTCAACAAATATCTGTGAATTCTGCATGAGGAATTTTCAGTAATTATTGAAATATCATTCAGGTAAATTTTGCAACTGGAGACAACTTTTCAAGAAGATATTGACGAATGCGTTGATTCTTCTTCATCGTTGTTATATACTGAGTAAAAACTTTGATAACCATTTCAAAATTTTCTATAAAAACGCCATGACCAAATTCTAAATGTTTAAAAAGAAGTTTGGATGTCACAACATCACAGATTCTGATTGAAAACCCTGAAGACCCTATTGGGCAAGGTTTGAATCCTGGCTCGATACCAAAATTTTTCGAATTTCCGCTTTTCCGCTATATCTATGAATTTGACCAACCCGAAAGAAACATATGAATGGTTTATAAGAACATGAGCTTTCACGGTTTTAGTCACGATTAAAGAGAGGGAAATCCGGGCTGGTAGACCATGGTCGAATGGAACCTGAAGTACCAAATGTTTCAATTGTAAGTGGTTGTTCCTAAGATATCAGTTTTTATACGCAGGGGGTAAATGAAGAAAGTTTATCATTATAATAGTTTTCATTCACAATTTATGGCTTATGCACTCTGTGTATTCATATAATTATAGAGAAAAGTGTTTTTTGTTTAATTAAGTGTTTCGAGAAAGATTTCTCTTACAGTTTGTGTCTGAAAGTTACTTCTTCTGCATGGTCTACACATCTATGTGAAGAGTTGATTTTTTGAAATTAATTTCTTCCGTCTTTTCTTTGGAAGATTCCTATACTTTTTTGTATAAAGATGAAGAAGTAGGAAACCAGAACCTTCCTTCTACAAAAATTAATCTCTCCTGAAAATAAACTCCTTTCAATTCAAGGTCTTCGATATTTTATAACATAGATGTATTCGCATTTATACAAATGTATCCATTCATTTTGAGTTATTCGATATTTTCAGATCCACAGAAGACCCACAAATGATCTTGAAAAAAAAAAATCTTATAGTTTGAAGTCGAAATTTGTCACAATTCTGAGTTGAAATTGATGTTAAAAAAATTTGAGAAAAACATTAAGTCGAAAGTTGATCTGGGAACATTGTTTAAATCTTATTTTAGGTCCTTGATCTTCCAGTAATTTTTCGGATATTACTGACTCGGGATAATGTGTCGTTTCTGACTCACTCCATGAAATCTACGGTGGTATCAATCCCCGAATTGCGGTAAATTCGATTATTTTTAAACAATGAATGATGCCAAAGAATCAACTCTATCTTTTTTCTTTCCTGAGTTATGTGGGAAAAATCGAAACATTCGAAATTAAGTTGATTTTTTTGCAAGATATTGAAAATGTATCCACACATTGTCATTGAAACGTTCATTACACTATCAGAAGAATTTTTATATAGGGTTTTTTAGGCACTTCCAGGCACTTCCAGCTTCGAAATTTTAGATATGAACTGGCAATGTTCATTCAATATCGTGAAATTAAAATGATACCCATTTGGAAGCAATTCTCACACTTTTATGTGCTACAGCTTATTTTTGAAGAAATCATCAAGTACCTGAGATGTGTTGATATCAAAAACCTCTGATATTTTCCAACGTTGTACAACTTCTACGAGTTTGAGAAACACTCAAACTTCTATATCCAGTCCCCATTCCGCAATATGCAGTATGTAATTTAAAGGGACCCCAAGAACAAAGAATTCGTAATGCAACATCAGACTACGCTGTTTTTACCTGCCATGAGTCCATCAGTAATTCTAGACTAGACCAAGAATGCCTTGTTCTTCAGGAACCACTTTATTGTGAGATTTCAATAATAAATTGTTACTTTATATAAAGTAACATAGTGTTATAGATTTTTGAGTATCGGTCAATTCCCTCACATTATGCCCTGTTGAACTCAGTTGTCCTCAAGGGACAAGCCTCAGCCTAAGTAAGCATGGTCAACTCTCCTCACAGACTCATAGTTTTGATCTCCGGTTTCATCTAGTTGCCTCACTGTGAAGGCTGCGGAGACAAACTTCTCATATGGCAGGTCAAAACAGTGTTGTCTGCTGTTGAACCACTAATGATGATTGAAATATTAAAATTCGATGATTATCAAATTTTCACAAGACACGTTTTGCTCCACGGTAGCCTTATCAGTTGAACTGGTACGTCAACCTTCGATGGTGATATTGAAATAATTGACAAGTATAATTCACTGTTATCAAATTATTATGCTAAGAACAAACAATCTTGGAAGCACGTATTAATACCAAGAAGATCGATGAACGAACGCCTCATCACAGTGTATTTAGGTGGCAAAAATATGTTTTTCAATGACAGTTTCCATCCTCTGTATCTGTTCCATAGTGATTTTTTCACTCTTCTTTCTACGTATCTCAGAGGCCAAGCCATAATTTCTGAACTATAATAGATTGATGGGACAGTGTTGGCGATATGCGTCGAAACAAAAATCAACCTTTTCAGCTTTTTTCATGTAATTCTCAGTTCTGGACCTGAACCCGATAACAAATTGTCACACTCTTCATTTTCTTACTACTTCAATAAAAAAAATTTGGTTTTCTGTTGAATAACAAATAGAATATCTTCCCTTCAGGATTAAATGATTGCTTGAAGGAAATAATTCTTGTGAAAGAAAATTTTTGGCCTTCTACTTCTCCACCTTGCAATCAATTTCAAAAATTAACTCTATACAAAGATGTATAGATCATGCAAAGAAGTTACTTTCTTTCGAAACAGGTATTTTCATATAAACATTTAATTACACAAAAAAAAACTTTCATATGAACCCTGAATTATGTGTATGGAAACACTTTTCTCTATTCCGTTTATATTCTAAATATTCGTAATGGTATCGAATCAGATATCACTCACAGAATTCCTACACAATATAATTATTGAAAGAAGTAAAATTTCACTTACATGGAACACTGTCATTCTCACTGCTAGACATCCGATGTTTCGCCGTAAGACACTTGCCTTATCGGCTCTACAGTAGCAAATACGGATGACATTATAAAAAAAACACTCAATTCGTTCATAATTGCGACTTTTTTGTCGCGGAAAGGGTCGAATCCAACCATGTCATCGATGACAGTACGTAAACATGCATTCGCTTATAGAAGGTCAAAACCTTTCTTTCCCAAAAATCAATCTTTCCTAAAAATACACCCTTTCAATTTGAAATAATTCTCTTGGCACTCCTTTTATGTCCCTGATATAATGTCTCCATGTTTCTTTCAACTACTTCGACGACAATATTTTAACATTCTTCCATTAGTGCAGGGAAGTGAAACTCGATAGCTGTGCTTATTTTTCTTTTAAAAGAAATGGAAAGGGAGTTGTTACAGAAACACATAAGATTGTTTGTTCTATCGATCTCCTTTATTGAATCTTCATCTATAAGAAAGGTTTCCTAATAGATATATTAAACAAATAATAGAATTGTAGATGGCTAATGACAAAGAAAACAAATGAAACTATCTGTATTTGAATACAGAACTTCGCCTCCGTTCAAAAACTTTTGTCTTTAGAAAAAACATTCATATTTTCTTAACTGCAAATAATTAAAGTACCCAGAATTTTTCTTTGGCATTTTATCATTTGTTTCAGTAATGAAACAATGTTTCTTGAGTTGGAACGTTAGAAAAATCACAAGGTTATACGATTATATGAGATGGTTATCTGAATTAGTACAAAAATCAATGTTAATGAAATACTTTGCTAGCAGTTCAAGCCTATTTTCGAGCAGTCATATTTCAGATTGACAAGAATTATTTTTGAGGAGCATCACATCATATTATTGATAGCGGCCATCATTTATTTTCAGGTTCATTAACAAATGGTACGTTCGATCAAACTTTAACATCTTCATTCGATAAATTGCCGAATTGTCAACGAGTTCACTCGCGTTTTCCAATTAACAACTATATCATTGGATGTGTCTTCCTAAAATGTTGTTATCTACATAGATTTTTCTTGGTTGATAGGTTATACTATGGTATACTTCTCAAATAATCATATCCATTTGGTCTGACAAAAGGACTCGTATGTTTTTTGGAGTCGTATCTAATTACATGATTTCTATTGGTGATATCTATATAGCTTAGACTCTGCCATGGCTTGGTAAATAATGCGTCCAGTCCTACGCCTTTGGTGGTTTCACGACATGTTCTGAAAGATGAGTAATAGCTCATAAGTTATCGCTAGATATCTAGGCTAGCAAGTACCCTAGTATCTGGTCAAGTTGGTATCTAGGATAACAAGTGGACCCTCAAATTACTGAGCATTGCAACCATGCAGGAAGATCCATAGACGTGGATATGCTTATCCCTCATACTCGTGAGAATTGAATGAACTACAAATGGTATGAACAGAGTTAGGTGGTTTTGGCGAAAGAAAGAGAAAACATCATGGAGTTAGGAGAGGTCTAAGCAAAACGTTAGGGATTCTGAAAACATGTATAATTATCCAAAATGGATTGAAAGTATTATCATTGAGTGTACCTAGAACTTAACTTCTATCCTGGAGAAATGATTTATAACAGAACATTAGAGACTCTCAAAATATGCATGATTATTCATTAAAGATCTAATGTATTGTCATTGAGTACTTTTTTTACCTTGGACTTGACTTCGATCAAATTGAAAATGGCTGGTGAGGAAAGTTTTGAGGAAATCATTATTATACTAGCGTTCTTCTCATACGGATAGTCACGAACCGTCACCAACAAGGAAAGTGCTAGTGAGAGCCTGCTAAGCAGACATACCACATCTCATAATTGAATGTGATGCCAATGCACATCACCCGACCTGGGAGAGATATATGCATTTACTATAGTTCAGTATGAAAACCAATTTAGACATCTGCATCGCAGGCACTAAACCTAGCTCCGTCAGTAGGAAACGTAAGGAAGCAATGGACACAGAAGGTACTATATTGAAAAGTAACTCTGTTTAGAAATGGACCCTAATATTAATTCAATGGAGGTACTATTGGTTTGACTATCACTGTGATGTGAAAGAGTGGTGCACCTTTGAACTACGGAGAGGTTTACAACTAGTTTGTTGGAGGAACGAGTGAAATTCTATGAATTCACGAGAAAATGCCTACGGAAAATCAATGATCAGATGTAGAAACAGCTAAATAATGAAGAAGGGGGTCACATATTCCACATGAAGAGATGATGTGTTGCTACACCAACCCTGAAAAATCCATTTCAAACTACCAGGAAGATAAAAAGGTCCTAACTTGGTGACAGAAAAATAATCTATTTGGTCGATCGCATCCACCCAAAATCAAGGAGCAAACCTGTGATCGTTCTTGTAAGGAGCAGTTACCTGGTGGCTAAAAACTTCACAGAAACGGCTCAGGAAGCAGGAATGTACAGAGACGGGCTTGCCTGGCTATCTCCGTTTTTATCAGCACAACATAGCCGAGAGTATAAAATACTAGGGAAAGATAGCAGTTGGTTCACAAATGGATGAAAACACATTCAGGTTCTAGTGTAGGTGTATATAGTCACAAACTGGAAATTTCATAGCCTTTCTAGGAACATAATTACATGACCATATTTCAGTCGAAAATCTATGCCATTGATTCATTTGTGGAGATATTGGAAGAACTTTATGATGATCTGGATTTCTGTCAACCCTGGTCTGCAAGGTAATAAAGCTGTTGACTCTCAAGGAGAAAAACTGCAAGCGTTTTTTTCGGCGCAGAACCTGTATTTGGTATCGTTTCAGGCTTTGCCGAACAAACATTGAATAACTGGACTGCAAGAAGAGTCTCTGGTTTCCGGCCAAACCTACTAAGATTGGCCCATTCAGAGATATTTATACATCATACGTTGTCTAACGGGCCTACTCAAAGGTCACTATCGTCTGAGTCATCATACGAAGAGACTTGGACTCTTGTAGGTAGTGTGTAGCATCTCTGATTGGAATGTGATGAAACATCAGATCAAAGATATACTTTGTGTCTGCATCACCGCGAACCGTATCAGATTTTCAACGTTTAGTTTTGCCAAACTGGCGGGACTCATTTAACCGAGATTGAACCACAATCGGGTTACAGTAGACGGTCGAATAGACTTATTCATTTTGGACCTCATTTAACCCAACTTATGCCTATGCCGATCAGATTTCTGTATTTGGGCTATTGGCAGAAGCAGATTGAACAGTTTAGGGATTAGTTCACAAGCGAATTATTACTTGTTTTAGAATTTATTTTGAATAAAGTGCTATTCAGCTGGTTCTACACTGGCTTGTTAAGGCAAATTTGAAAATTTTTTTAACGGTGGCAACTAAGCTAACCTGCTCAAACTTTCAATATACGTCGTCAATCTTAAGAATTGTAGCTGATATCACAATGAAAAACTTATCATTGACAAAAATAACGAAAACATTTTTTTCTGGAATTTGAACTGGTCCCGTTATAGTTACTCGAAGGCCTCCACAATTAATTGTCAGTTGTGCACGAATTCCTAACCGTGAATTATACTATGATGAAGGCATATTTTCGTACAAAAGTTATATGTTGCGCCAAAATAGGGATCCAAAAATAACCATTTTTTGTAGGTACACATACCGGAGCCTTTGAATTGACGAATCTTTCGCATTTTTGAATAGTCAATGATGACTCACATTTCAATACATTCTAATAAGTAAACATGTTACTGAATAATGATATGAGTAGTCTTCATTCTATTGGGGTGCTTTTAGACTATGAAATATAGTATTTTATTCACTTTTACTAAGTTAATACACAATTGGAGGTAGAAAAAAAAATTTCAGGTGTGAAAAAAATGTAATATGAACCTGAGAGAAATATTGACAGCATTATTGATCATTACCCAAGGACAATCGTGAATGATATTAACAATTAAAAATCGTAAGTACTCGTTTTTGAATCTTTCTTCATTATTTTTCCAATTTATATATTTTCGACAGAACAAAATTTCTCTTTATAATTAACTTCTGCTTTCTTGACAGTTTCCTGTTTATGTTTTGGGGCTTTCACGTTATATTTCCATATCACCTTACAATGATTATATTTGTTTTTCTAGTGTCATCCCAAAGTATGCACCATATGGGAACTTATTTATTAAGGGTTTTTCGACAAAATGTTATTCTTGATAAAAGTTTGTGCATTCTTCAAAACTGAACATGCACCAACAAAATACAGTAAAACACACGTAATATACGGGGAGCCTTCAAATATTTGATTTTGAGACAAGAGTAAAGTACTCTTATTTTGAAATATCTCGGAAAATGTTATTGAGAAAATTTGTTCAGCATTGAAAAATACATCTAGATTTGGATTCATGGAAATATAAGTGAAGTTTTATGTTTTTTACCCATTTTTTTTAAATGGGGACTACGAAAAAAAATTTGCTAAAACGATAAATAGACAGCGACCTGTATGGAATGATTCATTTTGAAAGCCTGTAATATTAAGAATTACACAACTATGGTGTTAACAACTGTCAATTTTTTTGAAGAGTAAAATAAGTGAAATAAGTTTTTGGTGCAAAATTATTTTTTAATATCAAATCACGAAACATCAAAATAAAATAGATATTTCGAAACAAACTCGTTGATTTTCTGGAGATTTTCTTGTCCAAAATAATTTTCCAAAATAATCTCCAGAGTTTGTTCCATTGATATCATTGAATATTGAGTTCTTGTTACAGTACTGTATAATTTTGATTAATTTTCGGTGTTAACAAAAAATAAAAATAACTTTGCACCAAAATTCTTGAAAATTATATTAATCTTTAAAAAAAATTGACCGTGGTTAACACCATAGTTGTGTAATTTGTAATATTGCAGGCTTTTAAAATAAAACGTCGTATACAGGATGATGTCTTTTTATCGTTTTACCACTTAGATGGCCATGACGTCAAATCTGGATGTATTTTTGATCGCTGAACAACTCTTTTAAATGACATTTCCCGAGATTTTTCAAAATAAGAGTACTTTACTCTTCTCTTAATCAAATATTTGAAGGCTCCTCGTATATTATGTGTGTTTTACTGTATTTTGTTGGTGCATGTTTAGTTTTAGGGGATGCACAAACTTTTATCAAGAATAACTTTTTGTCGAAAAACCCTTAACAAAGAAGTTTCCCATATTGTGCATACTTTGGGGATGACACTGTATTATATTTAGGTAATGTTTTTCCATATTCAATTTAAGAATATCAACTTCTTAAGCAATTCCTCTATATACTCCTTTCCGATTATTTCGCATTCTATTCGTCTATAACTTACCATGAAACATTTTGAATCATATCAAAACAAATATCAGTTCGATAGATTCCTATATCTAAATTCATTTTCAACAAGTGACCCAACTGGCTTCGTACATAACACTCGGGATGAAAAGTCCCAGGCCCAATGAAGAAAACGCGTTTTTTTATTCAAAATTGCCTTTATTCATCAACGTAATCTCCATCAAGAGTCACACAATCATTTCAGCGCCGCTCTAACATTAAAATACCATTTCTGTAGAACGATTCATCTTTTGCCTCAAAATAGGTCACAGTTCTAGCAATAACCTCTTCATTCGAGCGGAATTTCTTACCAGTCTGCGAACAGAAAAAAGTCGCTGGAGGCTGGAGGTTGATAGAACATCAGCACTTTCTTTTTCTTCAAATGGGGTCTTTTTTCGCGATTTCGTCCTTTAAACGCTACTATATTGCTATGTAATAATTGCTGTCGATGGTTTTTCCCTTTTGAAGATAGTCGATGAATATTATACCATGCGCATCCTAAAATACTGATATCATAACCTTGCCAGCCGACTGTTGCGTCTTTACACGCTTTGGACGAGGTTCACCAGTTGCTCTCCACTCAGATAACGATTGTTATGTTTGAACATGACCAAACACTGCTCAGAAACATCAAGACGTCAACAGTGAGCTCGCGCAGCTTGCTCATATTCACGTTTTTTTGATATCTTCACAATATCAGCTAACTCACGCAACTCCACTTTTCGATCATTCAAAACGATATTGTGTATTTTTTATGCTTTCTGGTGTTACTGCCTCATTTGGACGTCCACTGCTTTCTACATCATCGGTGTCTCTACGACCACGTTTAAAGTCAGCAAACCAACGTTTAATTGTTGTTCTTGATGGAGCGGAGTCCTTATAACACTTTACAAGCCATTGCTTCGCTTGAACGGTATTTTTTCCATCAAGAAGCAGTGTGAAATTAAAACACAAAATTGTTTTCGAATTATTGTTTTGAAAATAACAAAAGTAGCTGAAAAAGCAGTGAATGCAATAAGACAAGCGCCATCTATGTGTTAGGCCCGAGACATTTAAGCCCAGCTAGTATATTCATACATTTTTTTTCTACCGTAGTATCGAATCAGCTCATTCATCAAGAAGTTTTCCCTACTGACATACAGGACATTCTTTTAATTATATATGGGCTGGAAATTTTGCACTCTAGAAAATTCTAGAATAGTCCAGAACATTCGAGAGTATTCAGGGGTAATCCAAAATATTCCAGAACATGCTGGGCATTCTGGAATGTTGCAGAATGTTAGGGAATGGTCTGGAACGTTCGGCAACATCTCGAAACATCCCAGATCATTGTAGAGCATTCCAGAACAGTTCCGAATGCTGTGGCATGTTCTCATATCATTATGCCTCAAATAAATTGAAATCGTTGAAATGGTTTCCATAGGAAGGATCTATTTCCTCAAGGACGAAACTGCAATAACGTCAGTTACAAATAGAAGTAGTAAAAACATAGGAAGTTTTATTTCTCATTTTTCATGATGATCTTCTACCACATAGTAACGGCTACATCCATCAATTCAATTAATATTCTGTTTTTTTTAATAAGATAATTTGTGAACACTCAACAAAGCACATGCTCTGCTTGATTAAAATTCCACGGGGTAGAAATAAATCGAAATAGACAATGTTTGACATTTTTGTGTTGTTTGTTAAAGGCATCAAGAATATCATTTTTCAAATTGAAATAATGTATCAGTGTGACTGTGGGTTAATAAAAAAAAAAAACAAAATCCTGAATGATAATGAAAGTATTTCCAGTCAATCTTGAAGAATTGCTGGAAATATACCATCTCCTCCGAAATATTTGAAGGAATGAAATGATTCAAATGCCCGTTCAACTTTCTGTGCTGTGAAAACTCTCTTGGCAACCTTCTAGTCGTTCATTTTTGGACTCTCAACACTCTCCAACAGAGGAGGTCAATTGTTATCAAAAGTCAAACTTCCTGGAAAGAATTTTTGTATACATTTTCATAGGTCGTTTCATCTAGCAGATTTCAGTTATCGAATCTATAGAGAATTCTGTTCATGTGATGTGAGTGAGGTATATCAAAATTACTCACACATAATTTATAATACGGGAGCCCAAGCGGGGATTTCGGGATTTACTAAAGCGCGGCAGATTAATATACAAGGGGATACCTTGTACCCGATTAAATAACCTCACCAAATATGAGCCCCATATATAAGGCCACCTGTGAGGGATAAAGGATCAGATTAGTAAAAAAAAATTGATCATCAGAAATTCTCGAGCGCGTCAGATTGAGCTAGGGTGAGTTAATCACCTGCAAAAAAGTGTATATTCCAGTAATCTGACAATTTGAGAGTAACGTAAAAAAAGGGGAGGGCAGCAAAGTTGTAAAAAATAATGTCATTTCGACATTCTCGAGCGTAAGTAATTTTTTTTTATTATGAAGGAAATAATTCAAGGATAATGAAAAATATATAATCTGACGATTTCCGCAAGCCGAAATAACAAAAATTCGTCGATAAAGTTTAATGCGTGCAGCTGTGTGATACCTATATTTCCCTCTTCGAATTTCTATTCCTCTATCCTCTATTCACTTTTTCTCTAACTATTACTCTCTCACTCCGTCCCCTCTCTGAATTCTGTTGCCATGACGCCATCACAGCTGATCACAGAGACTCGTTCGTGATGAAGATGAAGATGATGATTGATTAATCAGTTAATTGATGAATGTAGCCGTTACTACGTGGTAGGAAATCATAATGAAGAAAAGAGAAATTAAACTCACTATGTTTTTTACCACTTTTATTTGTAACTAACGTCACTGCAGTTTCGTCCCATAAGGACATTTTCAAACTTATACAATATGTAAGACGCGCTCGAATAATTTTTTTTCTTTTCACTTTCAACCCTTACGTACAACCACCCACATCATGCAAACGATCAGATTAACACACCAACATTATTAAAGATACGTAGGACATTGATGCTATCAATATCTGACGCGCTCGAGTATGTAACAGTATTTTTTCTACATATTTAAAAATCTATGGCCGCTTTCCCCACCGATGAAAAGGTACATATTATATAATATTTTCTTCTCATCATCTAAGCTTTGCAACCTAATATGTCTCAATGACGCTCGAGTAAATCCCCATTTTGCATCGTGCGCTCCCCTGCTATTAAAGTGCCTTTTTGATTGTGTTGTTATGAATAGTTAGGTACAGCTCCCAATCACCTGATTATTTAGCTCGAATGAATAATCATCGAACTGATTTTCTTACCTTCTCGAAGCTTTTGTTTCACCAAGATGAGTCCCGATCATCTCTTTTGGCTCTCAGTGAGCAGTTTTTGTTTAGGAGACCACTGTTTCCCAGAATTGCTCTACTACAGTATCTCATCACACATGTGAATTGTTGTACGATAGAAGAAAACTTTTATATTTATTTCAATCTATGACTTTTACCAATGGTCTTTGACCTGTTTGAATATTGAATAGAATGTGTCTTTATTTTGAACAGGCCTTGCATATTATCACTTATCAGTCTTATTTCAAAGACCTCACCTCACCTCACAGGGAAATATTTTTGGAGACATTTTTATTTCAAAATTCTGAATTGCTAAGGGTTCATTCTTTCGAAAACACTGTTGGCTGATCGATTTTAATGACACGTAGGTGTTAGTGTTGTTAGAGTTAGTTAATTTTGTTATTTTGATGATTCAGCAAACAAAACCATTTTCAGGAAGAGTTTGGGTGTTTGCAGAATGTGAGAATTATTTGAAATGTCTTGTGTATCTCGTTATTCCGGAACACTGGCCAAACAGTGTCTCATTCTAAAAATATACTCCCGACTGGCATCCACTTGAACGTGATCATGATCGCAAATTTTACTTTTAATTAATTCATACTGACTGTTTGAAATTCATTAAAATGCAAATACATGTTTGCTAGTGTAGTAAATATCATCACTGGGTAATAGCGATATGCCGATATTTTCCAATATGTTGGATACTGTCAAGTATATCGTTCATTTTGCGCATTAAAATTAATAGCCTCTCATTCGTGAATATATTATTGAATGAAAATCATGGGAATATTTGAGGAATTTTACACTGCGTAAGTATAACGAGGTTATTTCGAGTTATATTATTTGAATTCTTCCTATCCCCGTGTACAAACACCTCTCGTTCCTATAAACACAGATACATTACATAACTGGTTGAGTCTGCTACGAAATATTCCTAGTTTTGTAAATATTTCTCTGAAATTATGACAAGGGAACCATTTTTTTGTTCGCGAAAGATATATCCAGAGAAGTATATATGAACTCACCAGACAATTGAATACATAAGATGGTTCTTGATGAAAGCTACTTGAACATATTTCAGAAATAATACATTTTAGTAAGTAATTTATAATGATCCATCAAATAAAAAAAAAGGTTCAACTCACCGATATTTTCGGTTATATCTAATATTGGCAAAAAATTTCATATGTTTGATACTTTTTTAACTGCAGTGAATACTCATTGCTATAACGATTGCAATAATTTCATTAATGACATTCAATAACCAACGGTTACTAACTGTAACTTAAAGCGAACATTATTCAATATTTCGGAATTTTCATATAAGATAACCTGGATTCATACCATTTTTTTGGGTAAGTAGACAGATGATCCATAACTTATACTATCGAACCAAACAGCTGATCAGATTCATAACTCAATACTTGAGTTATGAGCACCGATGAGCAAATTCAATAATTTTCAATCGAAAATTTACTTGATTCAAATTGTATATACATTGTAACGAGAGAAATAAGAAAAAAAAAGCCTATTCGCGAAGTCCACCGAAATTTTGTACGGGTCAATTCAACAAGTTTGTTAATATCAGGCTCGAATGTACTCTGAAATAGCCGTAAGTCACCGCGTTCGGTAATCTGCAACCGATTTTTCAGTTAGCAACGTTGCCACATCACTAAATCCACGTTCATACAAATACGATGATGGGAATGCTATCAAAAATCATTGAACGATGGACCACAATCCAGGGTATTGGCTTTTGTAGCCAAAATTCTTGGTATCCATTTTTGAATTTTATTTTTATTTCCCCGTTCGTTATCAGTTCAATGAGTTTTTCTTCCAGCTGGGTTGATCCTGCTGTGTTGACATTTGAAAAAGGATCCAACACCCAGTCCGGTATTTCCAATTTCAAAATGTCCTGGAATCGTTCTGCGAAATCACTGTGGAGGTTATCCAAATGTTGGCAGTAAACAAGCAAGCCGTTGTTGTTGAAGGATACTGCTGACAAATTAGGGAAATTGTGAAACTCACGTCTGCTAATATTATTCTTGTATAAGAGCAATTTGGCTACGAAAGCAGCAACGACATTTTTTGTTTTAATCAAATTCAAGTCGTCACCTTGAAGTTGGAGATTGACATCATTAAATAATTTATACAGGTCTGTCAAGTACGCAATATCATTCTTTAAAGTGATGAGGGTGTCGTGCAATTTTTTGTCTTTGTCTTACAAGAACTCTATTACAGAGTCAAATAGTTGTAAAATCGAGTCAGACAGTTACCTCTGATAACCAACGCACTTCTGTGTGAAATATCAATCGGTTGATATCTTCATCATTAGCAACACAGAGCTGATTGAATGATCTGTCATTTAAAGAGCTGTTTCGGATTTTATTGACTGCTTTGATGATACATTGCAGTGATTGAGAGAGGCGCTCACTCAAATTTTTCGTAACCAAATGTTGCCTATGAATGACGCAATGTACATCGATTACATCTGGAATTTTATTTTTTAAGTACGCTATGAGACCTTTGTGACGTCCTGTCATGGACGGAGCGCCATCCGTAGCAGCTGATATAATATTCTTCAGTGAAATTTCTTTCTCATCAAAAAATTTTTACAGTGTATTATATATGGTTTCTTCTTTTGTATCGTCTCTAAATTTCTGGCAAATAGTAGTTCTTGATATATTTTCTTTTTATATGAGGCAGCGGGCGGGCCTAGTACTTTCGAGAATGGATACTAGAAACTTCTCGCTTCGCATTGAAGCTTACCGCCATCTATTGTACAGTTTGACAACTATCGAACAGGAAATAGTTACTGTCTAGTCGCCTAGATGGTGTTACACGAGGAAATACGTGTTAATCGTAAAGGAGCGGTAAAGTTTGTGTTAAAAGCAAAATAATATTTTTAAATTAGCCATCGCCCTTCCTAAACCGCTTCAACGCCCAGAAGGGGACGTTATCGCCCACTTTGAGAATGACTATTTTAACATTTGAAAAAAGCCGATTGAATAAATGATAATCGGTCAATTAGCTCTCTTCATAGCATACTTTGAACTTTGATTTGTGAAACAATAATTCATTCAGCAATCCCATCATTGATCATACAATGGATTCTAAATACAGAATTTTACCATTTTCATAGTAAATATTCTGAATGCTTATAGCAGGGATCTTAGCGAGACAAGTTGTATTTTGTGAATGGCTAATAATCAAGACACATGAAATTGATAATTTTATATTGTGTATTATGTAGGTACGTAAACAAGGCAAAAAAAACCAATAGAAATCAAAATAAGTCTATTGATTGTCTCGAATAATAATACATGAGTATTGTAAGACTTCGCTGAAAACAATCGGAAGAATCAGCTAAAACAAAGGATCTAGGATACTTGCTTTTTACCACGACAGTATTTGAAACACTGCTCAGACAGGCTCTACCGTTGTACAATTTGTTTCCAACATGAAACTGTTATCGATATCTTCAGCTCCTCGTGTCAGAAAAATATAAAGATCCGTGTAATTTTACAACAAGATAGCGACTCCAAGAGAAATTGGTAATACTCTAACGTATACAGAAGTCCAGCCTCGATGAAGCTGGTTTGGCAGAACTTTAGGGATGTCTGCTAACCTCTTTCTTTTACACTTCGAAATTTGAAATGTGTTCGCTAGACAAAACTTATCAGAACTTTCGACGAATTCATCTGAACATAAACACAACACACGGCATCGGGTTTTTTGAAAATACACACCGTCACAGAACGTCATTATATTTTGATCAGTTGGTTTGAAATACCCAAACAGCTGAAGCAAACAAACCTTATTTCTTTTACCTCTAACACTTGATAGCGAACGAACGAGAACATCAGATCCATCAAACTTCCAGACCATTTTTGGATGTCTGATTCTGAGCTCAAAATACCTCTCTACATACGGTATAGGTCCCGATGTCTTTTTCAGACAAATACTCGACTCAAAATTTCAAGGTAATGCATATGAAAAGGCCATGGTTTGAAGCGATATCGACCGACTGTCTTTCCATTGTGTAGGGGATAATTGATCGAACACCTCAAAATAGATTTCTGTCAAAACAGTTCATTGACTTCTGATGAATACGAAATCATTGGAGCATAGCGAAACCTACAAAGTTTGAAAAATTTCAAATACTTAAGGAATTTTTCGAACCAGATCTTGAGTTAATTAAATTCGAAAACTTTTGAAAAATAATCAAAACCACACTCTTTTACGAAGGCGTAGAAGGACGCCACATTCAAATTATATTGGAAATATCACCTTTTTCTCGAGATCTCGCCTTTTTTCATAGGATTTCGCCTTTTTTCTGGAAATCTCGCGTTATTTCCCTTGAGACCTCGAGTTTTTTTTATCGAGATGTTGACTTTTTTTTCCAAATTATTTACTTGCTAAACTGCTAAGTTGTTTCTGTTGTTATTCTGAGAAAAATTCACTTTATATTAATACGAATTAAACGGTGTTGCTGAGCAATTTTCAAAAGTACAAGTGGTCAAATTTCTAGGTATCACAACAGACGATTATCAAACTTCAAGGTTCATTCTAAACCTTGTTAAAAGTTTTATATATACGTTATATGTTCAGGAATCTAGGAAATATATTAAATCATATAAACCTTATTCGGTTGTCGAGATTAACCATCAGGTACCTTTCCAACATCTTCCATTTGGAAGATTCGTCGCAAGTAACTTTCCATATATGAAAAGCAGACATTCATTAAATTTGGTCGGGAAGACCACCGATAGACCGGTTTTGGAATACTAGCTTCTCGTCAGTATCAGGAAGGTCATTTCAGGTGGGTTAAACCGTGTGAGTATTCCGACCAAGCGGCATTTGATGTTGTTGACCATGCTGTTCTTCTGAACATGGGTACAAGGGGCAAAACTTATTCTCTTTTTGAGACATTTTTGAAGGAAATATCCCAGTTTGTCGCTGTTGGTGAGAGCATGAGTGAGCATATAAAAAATAATTGTGGCGTACCACAGGGGTCCGTTTTGGGGACCCTGTTGTATACACTGATGGTACTGCCACTGGGGCAGACCGGGCTTACGGGAAGGTATTTCACGTCCGCCGATGACACGGTCCTTTTGTACAGTGGATATGATTCACATTTACTGGAGGAGACAGTCAATAAAGATCTCTCTAAATATTCAAATTGGCTTGCGAATAATAAACTTAAGGTGAACTCTGCAAAAACCGATTACATGCTATTTAAACAAAAAAAAAATGTGGAAAGCAAAATTAATTCCTACTAGTCATGAGCTCCATCTACAGTTGTTTCAGTAGGATGTCCACTGCGCCACCTGCAGACAAAGTCAGGAAACAACTCCACAAACACATACTTCGGGGTGGGAGTGGGAATGGGACTGGAAATTACGTATTCCTGAGACAATTGTAAGAAAAAAAGTCTATATAAACTTGTGTTCGGAAATGCTTCGTTTCGGAGATACAATTGATTTTTTTGTTCGTTTTTCGCAAAAAATAAGTTATTTGCACGAAATTCGGTACCCGGGGTTTTATCGACGTGGGAAATCAGTTGAATACACAATGCATTCGTGCATGGTTTAGCCTAGCATGAGACATATGGCGGGATGATACAGATATGTCTGGTATTGGATCACGAATGATTTTTTTTTTGGGATTTAATTTAAACTCGTTGAGAACTTGTCTGTCTTTCTATAGATACTTCCTAAGTAATTGCTTATCTAACTTAGGTCGTTTGATTCCCATTGACATGGTTTTAAAAAATCTGTTGAAAATGTAATAACTTCAAAATAAAAATATTATTTGGGTTATTTACATATTGCATTGAATAGTATTGAAAAAATAGTACCATGCATTGTGTCTCCGACAAAGTCAATAAGAACATGACAAAAACAGAAAAATCACCTATTAATACCTGATAATGAGTGTGATTATTCAGAAATGAAGGTACAATGAAAGGGATGCCAGTAGTTACTTGAATGAAGAGGTATTTTGACACTGAAGGGTGTATATAATATTTCAACGTAATTAATGAAAATCCCGACTATGAATTTTTTTGCAGTGCAATTATGTCATTGTATAATGTGGTTGATCAAGCACCAATTATTTTACACATGGATTCACTAAATAAGTAGTTCTCAGAATATTTGACTTCCCGAGTCAAAAACATCATTATAATAAGACATTCCTCACACAGTCTCTGTTTTTTAAATAGAAACAGTGATATAAAGAGTACGAAGGCGTAGAAGGACTATTTACAAATTTTAAAGGAAATATCGCTTTTTCTCGAGAGTTCGCTTTTTTCTTGAGACCTTGACTTTTTCCTCAAGTTCTCCAGTTTCTTGAGATATCAACTTGTTTTTGTTATCTCGGCTTTTTCCTTTTTTTTTTCCTATCACGCACTTGTAGAGTCCTAACTTTGTTATAAAATTAGCCTCTGGGGTTGGCCAACTTCATGCCAATATTTATAGTTGAAAAAAATCAAAGTGATATCTGTAAAGACGCATTCATTCATAGTGGCATATATGCATACATACTCACACTTATTCTTAGGTCATGGCGTTCAAGTTCTTATTGACATCGTTGGATAAACAAAGCATAGAACTATTTTTTCAATACGTAAATAAGTAAATAACCCAAATAATATTTTTATTTTGAAAATATTAGATTTACAGCAGATTTTTTTCAAACCATGTCAATGGGAATCAAACTGTCTAAGTTAGATAAGTAATTCCCTTGAAAGTATCTACAAAAAAACAGACAAGTCCTCAATGAGGTGAACTGGAAGCCCGAAAACAAATCATTCATGATCCAATACCAAACATCTCTGTTTCATCCCACAATATGTCACATGCTAGGCTTAACCACGAATGCATTGTGTATTTAACTGTCTTCAACTGACAAACCTGAGGAAATGAAGTAGCTGACATTTCCCCTTAAAAAGACGACATCAACGGATCGACAGAAGACTTAATCCACGAATATCAAAGATAAACGAGGCTCTCAAGGGTAGTCCGTTGCAAAGCCAGTTTTCGGCATCGATTGTAAAACAAGATTTGTCTTCTGTTTTTCGCTGCAAGTTTTAGTGGAATGCAACTAGTTGAAACCAGAACCCTAAGACAAAGCATTCGTGATCCATCAGCAGATCCGTTACTTAATGCCATTTGAAGCTCGGCTTTTCGACCTATTTTATCTTGAGGATTTCAAAATCCAATTTTTTATATTTTATTTGGATTCCGTCAGAAATTAGTCGCTGAAAACTAATTATCAGATTTATGTTCAACTGATGAGATTCAAAAGTTTTGGAAGTCGTTATCGTAACTTGATTCATACAGTGTTACGTTGTCAGCGAACAAAAAAACATAAAAAAGGCTTTAGATTACACAACGTATCATTTACATGAATTATAAACACAGTAGTTCCCAAGACCGAGCCTTGAGGAACTTCGATCGAATTGCAAATCAGGTTCGTTTCAATACAGTAAACCGCTTGTCTTATGTTTATGACATGTCTGAAAAAAAATTGATGTTACATCTCATTCCAAAGTGTTCAAGTTTTTGTAAAGGAATCCCGTGTGCTCAGATCATAGCATCAACTCGACCTGGCTCAAGACTCTCAACGATGTCTCCAACCAACACCTTAACTACTTGAACTTTGGAATCAACGTCTAAACTGAAAGAAGCACTTTTTCCACACCATAACAAAACACTGTCTCTTGATGACAAGTCATTAGTATCTCGCGTCGAGAGGCAGTATTTTGTTCTAATATACAACATTCTAACTATCAAATTCCTATTCTAATTTTGATTCAAATGTTCGTATTTCCATGTAGGAAATTAGTATGACTTTTTCAATTATTTGTTTTATTATCGATGTTGCTATCAGCCATTGATTCGTAACCTGTGTAAATATGTAAATACAACGCCCAACGATTTTATTATTTTTTTATCAATACCGTAGATTGCTGAGAAGAATGGTGTGATGACTGTTACTTAGGATCTCCCCAATTATTTTTTACCTTTCAGAACATTACCTACATCATTATTTCCGTTTTTAAAAGAAAGCTTTTGACATAGATTTTTTTTACTTATTTTATTTTCAAGTTTTTGATTTTGTTACTGAATTCTTCTCATTCTGTTCAGTTCATTTAGTGCCTCAGTATTAAAAGGTTCATTTCCCGAAAATTTGTTGCAATCTAATTCCTCAATACATGAACTTTCCAAAGACTCGGATTAGGGCCACATATGCTTGTCCTTCTTCAAGTGCTGCCTTACATTACATCTAAACTGACGGTACACTTGTTTCGTACATTTCAGTTCGACGAAACTGTGGCCAAATATTTTCTGCAATGTAGCCGATAGCGCCATTTACCAATCCTTAAGACACGTTAATATTTCAAAGTGTATCACTATTCTCCTATACTGAGGTAGTTGTGAAATAATCCCCCATTTTGTAGATGCGGCCATCTTGGATTTGAAATGATACAGAATTTATTAAATTGTATTGCCATCAGAACTGAAGTTGGTGTACCAAATATCAAATCAATATGTCAATGGGAAGGGGGTCAAACTTCAATGACCAAATTTGACTCAAACAGGGCAGCTAAATATAACCGTTTGATAATAACTACATCAGTTCCTATTGAGATTTTCGAGATAAAACAATTAAAATATGCCAAAGAAAAATTGAAAAAAAAACTTGGATTTTTATACAAAAACTTAACAAACTTGGTCCTTCATTTCTTTCTATATTGGGTTGTTTGACAATATTTCCATAGATGACGCCATAGTACCGACACATTGCATTTGGAAAAAATGGTTTCTACGCCGCCATAGGAATGGCCAGAAGTGTTGGAAACGATATTTCATATCCGATGGAATAGTCAAAAAATATAAAGGGTTTTGTTGAAAATTCTTGACTTTGGTTCAAACTAAATGAGTCAATGATATAGACTCTATAGCCATTTTCGACAGCAATTTATTTGCTAAAATTCAATTTTCTCTGAAAATTACTTTCCGATATGACAATATCCGTGTGAGATGGTTTGTGGAAAATTACAAAATCATGTTCATCATTGAACGCTGATGTACCTGAATTAATATCATTTAATATCAAAAATTCAATTCCGCTAATTGAAATAATTGAACTGGTTAGCGTCTCTGAAAAAAAATCCAGGAGTAAAACAGTCCCTTGCTGTGTTTTCATGAATATAGAGAACAAAATCCATAATAACCAGTCAATTATAATTTCTCATACTGCTACAGATACTTAAGAAGATGACATCTTAGTCTGTTTCATCCGTAGGTGGTCAGTTGAGCAAGTTTGTTGAATTTGTCAACTCCATTCACCCATCAATAAAATTCACCACAGAGATGGATGTGAATAACACAATTAATTTTGAAGACACAACCCACACTGAAATTATTGTCAAAAAATTCCACAATCATTTATGAACCATAAATTCTTATAGAAACAATGTCATTAATAATTCCCAGAGACATCGGTATCACCGTAATATAACAGCATTCAATACAGACTATTGAATATTCTAATGTCAGAAAGCAATTTTCAGACACTGCTGGGGTTTATTGAACACATTGTTGTTGATAACGGTTACTAGGTAGATATTATTGACTCATTCCAATTAGGAATCTAGGGAAGCAAGATATGAATCAGATCTTCCAACTTAGAGAAATGGTATGATAAGTGTCATACAACATTAACCTACTTAAGTGAATAAAAAAGAAATCTCTTTTTCGAAAAAGAAAGACTCGGACGTAACTCACAGAACAAATAATGAATTGAGCAAGTTTATTGAAGACAGTGAAGACAAAAATTCAATGTCATATAGAGCAGATTTGTCCCTACCCTCAAGGTTCACACCCCAATTTTTGGAATTTTTTGAAAATACTGGATTCAACAATTTGGAAGTCCTACTCAGTGATTGAAAAGAATTGAATAATTTTCTTTCGTTAAGTATATTTGTTTTCCTATGATGAAAGCGGCAATTAAATGTGGATTTTGATTGAGGTCAGTGGGAGAACGTAGTTGGTTTTTTTATATATTCATTTCATTGGCACGCCTGAAAAAACTATTGTTTAGTGGATCGCGAGCTGCGATTTTGTAATTTGTTCAGTGGGAGTCTCACATTGAACTGTTACTTAAATATGCTATTGAGTTATAAATTATCGACCATTTTCATTATAACAATCCAGGTAATTGGTTGAGATGTGCTGGAGGAAACTGAATTGGGAAAAGGTCACAAAAGCAGGAAATGCATGCACGAACAGAACAACATCTATCAGCGTATAATCACCGGGGCTGCAGCGACAGCGAGCGCCACATCTTACATGCTCGCGCCGGTGCGGTGCCCTCATTGCAACATCACCAAGCATTCACCATCAGACGCAATCGGCTGGTGGCACTGTGCAAGTGAATGCAATGACAATGGCCTGGTAAATACAATAATTGCAACACAGTTGATACGATCACACATCATCCAATATTTGACATGACTGGCAGACCGCGCACTCACCATTTTATAATCGTCTATTTTGCTGATAGATCGAAGAAAGAAGTTGATGTATACTACGGTCGGCCCGTCCGTCCCTCCTACTGCGTGTGAACAGAAATTAATAAAGTTTAATAAAGATTACAGATGACAGTTGAGCGGCGCGGGCCACGGCCACACCAATCACATCTCGCCATGAACGATATTTTGTAAGAAAAGCAGCGCCTTCCCATGATCCTTCAGGTGGGGGAATAAAAGACGGATTTTCGAATCTCCAAAATAATTTTTGGATGAGATGAATACCATTTTTCTTTTTTCCCTATTTTTGACCTATTTTTGAAAACGCTCTCTCAGCAAAAGCAATTTTAGTAGTGGAAATTGGTCACCTCTATTCAGATTATCCAAGGAACATACATATGAACCATGATCAAAAGAGAATAATACAATTTTCTAATCTGAAAATTTTCAGCTATTTTCAAAAGAGTCCCCAATAATGGAAAAACGGTTGAAATTTTTTTCGATTGTTTCAGTTACTTGAGATGTGAAAAACAAATTGGGGAATGAACAATAATAAATATAATATGCGATATTTCGTTTGGAAGATACATGTGTTTGAAGTTTGTCTTATTTTCCAGTTTTGCAAAAAAATTGAGATTCCGCTCCACATCCACTATACGTATTTGTGAATCCATCCAAAGTATAAACTGAAGCCAAAGATGATTTTATTCGATGATTTCACGAATGAATTAAAAAATGAGTACTCACTGGGGCCTGTTGTGAATAAATAACAAGTTCTAATTACGAAAAAATGGAAAAAATACACGTGTTGATTGCATAGCAAACAAAGTCGTATCCATCAACCAACATTTTCATTAAAAAAAAACGTATTTCAGGTTTCACAATACCATTTGAATTATTCCAAGATTTGTAACTTATTTGAAAACAATTGAAAATGTTAAGATTAGAAAATTCTATATATTCGTTTCACGTTCAAACTGGAATCTTAAGACTTCGACTAAATCCTGCGTAGGTGACCAGTTTTCACCATGACATATGAATAATTCCTGAGAATTAGAATGTTTTCAAAAAAAAAGGCCGATATTGACCTAGCTCCTCCGAAACAATATTTGTTGATCTGTAAATTTGACTTTACACTTCCATCTTAGTGGGTAACTCACAAAATATCATAGGAATTCAAAAAGGTCATTGGAAGGTCCTGCTTTCTCTAAAAAAATATCGTTCTTCGGCCATTCCGCATGCAGCAATGGCACGTCGCCCGCCACCCATACCCCCCCTACAGAAAAAGCGTCACACGCAGGCCACGGCTCCGACTCTTCTTAGAATCACATCTCTGAATAGAAACTATGCTACCATCCAATGCTACATGAACAGAGATGATCCATTCCCTGATCCATACCACTTACCATTGTCACGTCATCTATCTTTGAGATACTTCTCACAAATATGTTGACACTGACAAATGCCGGACCATCTAGCGGTTAAAAAACAAAAACGGCTCAATTAGTGAACATCATCACCGGAGCAGTCGATCGATGCTAGCGATCGATGCAATGGCAATGAGGCACCTGCACCCGCACTTGCATCGCTGTGCCCTAGACCCTAGCCAAGTCGGAAATGCATACAGCAATCAAACCCTATCCTACAAGCTAGACGGGGTCAGCGATTGGAGATACCCCGCCCTCTAGCGACAAACACAACAGTTCTTTATCTTAACTATTTCTTCAGAGAATATTACATCACAAGAGTTATGAAGAAAATATGTTTTTGAAGAGGTTATTGATTAAAAACTTGTTTTTTTTTTGGTTTTCTACTTCTATTTTAGTATTTCGAATGAGTGAAATCGAGCCTACAGTATGGTCAATGGATCTTTACACATGCATCATCAATTTGTGCATCCAAATTAGGTAAACAACCCTTCAATGAAAAATTGCTTACTCACTGGAAAAAAACCCATGTTAGGGTTTTGGGTCAAGTTCATGAAATTCGTTATCGCTCGATTATTCTGTAAAAACATTATATAGCATATTCCATATTCCAACTGCGATATCTGGCAATTTAAATATTTCAGTATGCGGAATATTAGACACTTCCTATGAATCGTGGAAAGCGTGCAGATTATTAGGTGTGGATACGTATATTAGTGTATGAAGTATAAAATACTTCAAACCGTAGAAACTTTAAAATAAACAATAATAAACTATCGAATGATAATGATATGTCATCAGTTGCCAAACTTCGACAACTCATGTTTGTATAGGTCTCTTCACTATTACAAGTGCAAGAGCTATCATCCATCAGCTTTTAAATATAACTTTTTTCATTGACACAATCTACTGTAACAGTTTTTTACGAGGGATTTACGAAAAATATGACCGTGATTCGCTATACATTAAGCTTCCTCAAGCAAAAAAGCTACCTCAGTCCTGTAAGTCACCTCAGTCATTATGGATTTCCATAAAATTTCATGCAAGTTGAATGTCTCGACTAGGTTTTTCACTTGCGAAAGAAAGGGATGATACAGCTATATAAAAGTATGTATTTCCTTGATGAAGCATGTGTAATGATTCTTTGCCTCAATCGTATGCAGCAAAGTTACGTACTGTAGAGCATGAATTCGATCTAGTTCCCTCATGTTCAGCGATATACGACAAAAAAAAATAAGATTTTAGCTACTATTATATCATTACAAGTTTTTATTCAACTTGACGTTGATGTTACTTACTGAAATATCCCACACACCTTTCGTTTTTGAGAAAATTTCGATGAGATGAACTCTGCATTTCATCGATCAATTCATCTATCACAATTTTATTTTCGTTTTTGTATATGTATTATTGATGAATGACATCCATTTATTATTATTATTGATAAAATGCCGTCATTTCAAATCCAATATGGCGGATGCAACAAAATGGCGATTTATCATTTACATAGTATGAAAGAGTTTGACGAGCGGAATAAATTGAGCAAAATGGCATCATTTGATCAAAATGTCGAAACTGAAAGGTATGAAATAGAATGGTAGTGAAAATGAAATATTTATGAAAACAAGGACTTTTGGAACGTCCCAAGTTGATTTACCCAAAATGGATAAAATGAGTTCTGCTCAGAATAGAGAATTGATTCTATCAACAATGTATTATACTCACTAACTGAATATTATTATCATTATGGTTCTGCTAAAAGGCTGTTATGCTTCATATGGGTCATTTTATTAAACTTATCGAAGTAATGGAGGGTAGAACTGGGACCTCTAGCATGGAATAAATTCGAAAGAAACACTGTTCCCAAACACCAGAGTTGCAAACTTTTCTCAACACGCGTTTCAATAACCAAGTTGGTGTGTGCAGCAGACGAAGTGTACTTCAACTTTGGTGAAACGTGGATCAAGAAGAGTGTTACAGTTTTGTTGTTTTGGAATGGTTATTATTTTGAATGTGTTTGTTCTTGTGATGCACTGTTTGGAACCTTTGGTGTAGTAATAAATATTACTGGAGTTTTTTCCCAACACCAAACCGTTATTTTGACACCTCGACATGTGTTTCGATCACTAAGTGATCATCTTCAAGAGAAAAATAATACTGTTTGATCTTTCACTTGAAGATGATCACTTGGTGATCGAAACACGTGTCGAGGAGGTGTTAAAATAATGGTTTGGTGTTAGGAAAAAAACTCCAGTAATATATATGTATTTGATCTGTTTGATTTTTGCTCAAAAAACGTCCATTAAAACTATGAAACAAGTACAATATTAAATTCTAGTGAATAATAACGATATTTGGTAGGTATAATTCATCTTGTTTAGAATTAAGTATCTATTTTCAGCAAAACTCATTTTATTCCTTTTAATACATTAGCCGATTACGTTCTAATCAAAACTTGTTTTCGAATAGGTACAGCTAAAAGGCTGTTATGCTTCATCTGGGTCATTTTATTAAACTTATCGAAGTAATGGAGGGTAGAACTGGAACCTCTAGCATCCTATTCACAAGATTTAAAGAAAGTGATTTAAGGAGTTTATTACAAGTCGATATTCAGGAAAAATAATTACTTTGAATCATACTCAGAAAGAAATCAGCCAATTAGAAGCCTGTTCAGAGTATCAGTTAAAAAATTATGTTGATATGGCAATTTCGAGAAATCCAGGAGAAAATACTTGTATAGAATCTTCAATATAAAGGAGAGAAAGGAGAGCATTACTCAATTCATATTTCTGTTATTCTAAAAGAATATGGGTATTTTATATGATTATCTTCATCGCTCGTTTTGTCATAAATACCGTTGCTCTCGACGAGAGAAGGCATTCTCTTATCTCGTCTTGTCTTCTCGTGACTTCTCTCGACTTATTTTGACGAGAGATCATCCTTGGTATTCAGAATTTGGTAAGCGTAGCGTGTTTTCGAAGATAAATCAAGTTCAATAGGTAAAATTGGAACCTCAGGCATAGCCAGAGGTGAATCTGCTGAAAACGCCTTTTCCACGCCAAAACAAAAATATTGTCTCTCGATACGCATTTCCTTAAACAAGTTAGCATCATAAGGGAATAATTGAAACTGTTATCTTCGGATGATGCTGAGTTGGTTAGTTCGATCAAATGTCAAGATTTTGCTCAGAGTTTTCTTCGATTACCGTGGCGTAGTGCATCAGAAATTCTTGCCACATAGTCGTATGGTTGACAAGGAGTATCATCTTGCTCACTCGTCATTGCTTTTTCGTAATTTTCTGGCCAAAAACAAAACCGTTATCATTCCACAGCCACCGTATTCCCCAGATTTGGTTCCTAGCGACTTTTTTCTGTTTCCAAGATTGAAGAAACCCATGGAAGGACGGCTTCTTACGACTATTGAAGAGATAAAAACCGGATCGCTGAAAGAGCTCCAGGATATACCAGAACGCTTTTGAGGATTGGAGAAAACGCTTACACGAATGGATTATATCTTAGGGGGATTACTTTGGAGGCAAAATAGAAATTGTTGAATAAATAAATAATTTTTGAGAACACCAAAATATAATCATTATTTTTCGTTTGATATCGAGAGCTCTGCATGTAAGATAAAGTGAATTTTCACGATGTTACTTTTCTCTTGGCTTCCCTTGTTTTCTCTTGTTAAGAGTGAACTAACTCTCTTGTCTTGTTTTGACCAAGATGACCCAATCTCTCATCTTGTTGAGAGGCGAATTTTCAAGAGAAAAATATCCTCTTGCCTCGAGACGAGTCAAGACTAGCAAGAGACGAGAATCTCCTCCCTTTATATAGAATGAAAACCTAACAAAAAATAACAAATTCCCCAATGTAAATAAGTAATTATATGATTATAGAACCTGGTTTTCCTATCATAATCAAACGAGAAGGTTAACGTGATCATTATTACTTACTTTTTGAAAATGGCTAATTCCGAAATTCTACACAAACAATAATATCTGATAAATAGAATAACTTTAAATGGGAAGCATTCCGAGGCAAAATACATATTTGTTTCTGACATTTCCCGGATAATTCATTCAGCTCGTGAATTGAATCTGCCAGTTCATTATTTCCCTCTGCGAAATATAAACATATGTGTCAGTCTAGAATATAAGGGAGAATATTTCTGGATTACTATCTAGAATACGAGTTGAACTGGCAAACATAATTGATTGTGACAAATACCATGCAATAATGGAAAGATACTTTTATCGGAAATGTTATTATATAGAATGTAAGATTCTAGACATGTGATCTGGATCTTGCCAGAGAGAAAGAATACTCATGTTGAATAATTCAAGCTGGTTGATGTCTCTCCAGCATTGTATTGAAATTATGTATGCAAATAGGTCAAAAAATTAAATACTTTCATGTCTGTGTCTGAATGAATAGGGATGGAAAATAGGGATAGACAAAAGTAATTTTATCACAATTTAATTACTCACGAAATGGAAAACAAAGTCATAGGAGTCGACTTCATGATATTCGGTAAGGCTAGAAACAAAATAAGATAGATACAAATGCGTGATAAAAGAATTTACGAAAAATAAGAAACCGAGTCAAGCAATAATGAATTTTTACATTCTTATAGAAGTAGCAGATGTAGATGCAAAAAATATTATCAACAAATACAAATCGCAGTAATAAGAAACTCAAGAGAATATCTGATGGTGACAATGATTCATTTTAAGACTCAAATAGCCAAAGAAAATTATAAAAGTTACTTAGAACTATAGAATTCATGACAAAACAAATCATCATCATGATGTTCATTGTCCCATAGATGAGAGCTAGATGTGCAATATTATGGCGACAACCTTCTTATTTTGGCAGGGATCAAGTCGTCAAGAGTATTTTGTACTATCCACTAGAAAACGTTGAACGATGATTCAGTTGGTGCCAGAGAAGCCAGATATTACAGATATCCTCTCCCTGGAACACTACATCATAACTAAGATAATCCCATGCAACAGACAGAGGCATCTGAATGAGTTCACTTCATTTTTATTGAATAGTGGGGTATTCCTTTTGCTGTGGACGTCAAATATCTTAGTATTATGTTTTATAAATCACCGGAAATGTCCACTCGAAATAGATTTTGGGCAAATTCAGTCTATCCTTGTGGATATACACGCACGTGATGATTGTCAGACCAATCAATTGGTGGCTGAAAGCTTTATAGTAAACGACTTACGCGAAGGTCTATAAGTTTCAGAGAAAACCTTGCCAGACTATTTGCTCCTGAATCATACTGTCAGCGACCATGGAAATCCTTTACCGATATTGAAATTCACAGCATTCTGGGAATGACCTTCAACTGAATGCCCTCAACTATCAACTAGGATCTCTGCCTTTCACAAATCCTAATCCCCACTGAGGAGAAATGGATTCTCCGGAAAGAAGAAATTTTACAAGCAGATATAGTTTTTCACAGATGGATCAAAATCATCTCCCGATTATGGTGCAGGTGTATATAGTCGCAGATTCAGGATAGAGATTTCAATCTACCTGGGGAACTATACAACCGTGTTTCAAGCGAAAGTCTATGCCACTGAATCATGTGTGGAGAATCAGGTGGAAACCTTACCTCACACATAAATTTTCGAAAATATTCTCGTACATCGAAGCGGCCTTAGAAGCACTTGGCTTTCACCAACCAAGTCTCGAAAATTCCATTTCTCAATGACGTAACAAATTTTCTTTGATCTGGTCAGGCTACACTGGCCTGGAAGGTGATGAATCTGCTGACTCCCTCGCAAACACAGTGTCAAACTGACCATATGTCAGTTACAAAGACGTTACTTTGAAAACATATCGTGGACCTAATGTAGATCAAGATTACTACACAGTGGTTAGAAAGACCGGACAAAAATGAAAGTAACCAGAAAAATTGAACGCGAGATTTATAAACTGAAGAATAATGAAGTGAAAAGAATTATACCGGAAGAAATTTAAAGGCTGGGGAAAAAACACCAACTAACGATGGAACTGAAATAGAGGGAAATTCTAATAAAATAATGGGCACAATGACAGGCAGTGAAAGAATTAGGTGAGAAGAAAACAAATCGGAGTAGTGAAGGAGAGGGTATAATGAATTGATAGTTGCAAGAGAATAAACGAATAAAAAAATCAGAACAAGCCTAGTAACGTCCTCCTCTTCAAAGAAGATGCAAGAACATAACACAATTGTCGTTCTGTTTGACTTATGACCAAGCTGTGATTTGGTTAGGAAGTTGATGATTTCAAAATATTTTATTAGTCTGATTTTCAAAACTTTGGCTAATATTGAAACTATTGAGACTGATCAGCAATGTGTTCATCATCAAAGTGACCTGTTTTAGTATATTGGTATTATTTGAGATATTTAGAAAAGTCTGTAAAAAACCTGTTTCATGCAAGAATTCATCATGTTTGATAATCGCTTCATTATGGAATTGCTGATGAGATTTATCAATATGCTGTTCCAATTTGAAATTTCCTTTCATTGATAATATTTCAGGTTATTGAGGATGTCTTTAGTTCCACTAATAATTACAGGCAATGAAAAATTTACATTGATGAGGCAAAGTTGAAGAAATTAAAAAAATCTCGATCACTTACATTACCGAAATCTATTGAAAATTATTCATTAATGTTTACAAAATATTAAAGCTAGTCCTGGCTTTACCACTAATCACTTGTACCACATCAAGGTCAGTTGAAGTCGTTTAGTCGATGTGCATCCCTTATGTAGACGCAAGGTTGGATTCTCTGGTTATTTCATGGTCCATAAAGGGCTCCACGGCTGCTAGTGGGTCATTTTGGCAAAGCCCCCTATTATCGTGACAAGGCTTCATTAAAGATTCAGTTAGTGACACTGAGTAAGCTCAGAGACATACATCCTTCCGGCACGGTTACATACACCTCAGAATGAGCCGCCATTCATCCTACTGAATCAATTGCAGAAAAAGCTTATGACTAGAAGGAATTCATTGTTTTTGTTCGGGATACTCAGTTCACTCTATCTAAAATGACCTGCCCGGTACTGAAGAGGGGCAAGTACCCCGAAACCAATCTATCAGTGGTCGTCTCGAACAAATTAGTTTAATTTCTGCTTTTCATATATAGGAAGTTACTTGCGACTTTGCACATGTGCCTGATGGTTTCACTTCAGCTTTCTGTACCATTAGCTGGGTTAGTTGTTGTTTTTCCGTCGGGTATCTGCCACAGGTACCTACAAAGTCGTAGATGTACATGAGAGGCAAGGGATACGGTTTTCTTTACCTGTCATATGCATGAGTTTAACAAATGACAAAAAATCCTATACATGTTTAAGTTTTTCATCAATTTATATGTTCAATTTATGGTTTTTCACTCATTTTTACTGCCCTGAAGAAGCTTTCCATTAGAAGCGAAAGATTGGCAGAGTAGAGCTGAATTTGATTTTTGATTTTTTGAGTGAGAGCTAATGGATTCACTATGAACACTACCTTTCTACCTTTCTGTCTTTGGCTTCAGGTCATAACTATAGATTTATAATATTCATGTCTAAATAAAATAACTTTCAATCCGCAAAATCAACAGGTTTATCGACACGAAGAGAACACTGGGAATAAACTACATAAGTTATACAGTGCTATTCAAAATCTTGTAAATGGTAAAAGATAAAATCTCGATATGATTGCAAAAGAGTTGATTGTCTTAGAGTGCTTTTTGACTATTTTTTCATTACGGAGATATTCAGGAAAACTCGAAAATATCTTCATTTGTAGAAATATTAAAAGTCTGTTTATACTTGCAAAGGATAGCCATAATGGAGTTGTTCTCTGGTATCACGAAGTGATTCAATAAATGTATTTTTCCTGAACATAACGGATAAATGACGGCAGGTCATATGCGGCTACGCTATTTGAAAGGTAATGTTTATATAATATAGATTTAATATTATAAGAAAAAACCGATATGAGGGAAATCACATTGTGACTAGTTTAAGTCGCTTCATATGAGATTTTTTTCAATTACGGTTTTATTCAAAATTTGACTCTGGCATCAATTTCCACGTCGAACAAGATGAAATCAAGTGAAAACTTCGATAGAAATTAAATTAACTGAAAACATCGTATTCGTTTCAATTTTTTCCATATATATTTCGAAAAAGCGGTTATTTCTTAAAATACTGAAAATAATTTTCAGACAAAGTTTTTTTTATTCAATTTTCGGTCCATACGGTGAATTTTAGATGGCTAACATATTCTCCAATTATATTATCGAAGTTGCTTGCGATATTTATGTCTAGAGTCAGATGTATTCTTTTTTTCTGGACGAAACCTAGTGACCTGGAGGTATGCTAGCGGTGGAACTCCACATAGGAGAGCAATACCCTAGATCAAAAGTTTCCTAATTGCGTACAACTTTATAGTTCGAAATAATTTTTCGAGAAGTTCACTCAGCAAGTTTCTGAAGCTACGGATTTTGTTATCACTAGCGGCCATCTCCGATCATAAATGAGCCAACAAGAATTTCTGGCCAAATGAAAAATTTGCTAGTTTTCTAGATCTATACTCCACAACCAAACACATTGAATACTTCACGATGATCGTTTCGCGATCATCGTGAAGTATTCACGATGATCGCGATTGATCACGATTGAATACTTCACGATGATCGTTTCGCGATCATCGTGAAGTATTCAATGTGTTTGCCTTAGCAATAATATATTTCTGTTCCTAACAAAGTTTGAGACTAGAGATCGGCTAAATGTTAAGATTTTCTAGACCACATCCAAACCTTTCTCTAGGTAATGGTTTGCTTCAACATGACAATCAATTAATATGTGTATTTGGAGTAACTGACGATATTTTATCTATCAGGTATAGATACATATATATATATTATTTTTTCAATGAAGCTACTTCATGAAAATATAATTGAATAAAAGTTGCTAGTGACCTGTCAGATCTGAAAATCGTAAATGGTTTGGAAAATTGAATAGAGCTGGCCGATACTTGATGAAAAGTCATATCAAAAATACTAATACAGGTCAATGTGAGATTTACATCATGTACGGTAACAAAAACGCGACACGTGTATTACTTGGGGAAGATATGGTATAACGAAACAGGTGTTTCGTAAACTCATGATGAAATTTTACTAGTAAGTGATGAAATTGGTTTCCTTATGGTCGTAACAGATAGCTAAGTATGAACGGAAGTGAAGAACACAAAACTAGAGAATTTGAAATAACCTGTTTACCAGTCCCAACGACTCTAAATCTGTCTGATCAGTAGCTCAAGCCTTCAGTCAAAGTCTCATAAGTCTACAATTTTAACACAAGCGAATTATTGAGGAACAACACTAGTGAAGAAGAAGACAAATTTCCTTGCAATAACTCTGTTTCTAGGAATATTATTGGAGTTTTTTCCCTAAAACCAAATCGTTATTTTTAACACCTCGACACGTGTTTCGATCACCAAGTGATCATCTACAAGAGGAAGATTAAACTAGAAACTAACGCGAAGCTAACGCTATTTGTCAAAAACAGTCGAGAATTCGGAAAAGTCTGGAATTTACGAAATTGAATGTAAGGACTGCGATGCAAAATATTATGGACAGACAAAAAGATCACTTGAAATATGGAAGACCTGAAAAATCAGCAGTTGCCTATCATATTTTGCAACAAAACCATTTCATAGAGTTCAGTTCATTAAGATTAGTTAGACAAGTTAACAACAACAGGCAACTAGATGTCTATGAGAGTGTAGAAATAAGTAAATATAATGATATTATGAATAACGATAACGGACCAATACCAAATAGCATACTATATAGCTTGTTAAAATAATATTGTTGGGTTTACTGATTACTACAAAAAGACACATTGTAAATATATTTAGATAGGCAATATTGTGAAACTAATTTTATATAGCTGAAAATTGTTCTATATATAGCTGTAACATTTAAACATACATAAGGACAT
>NW_019290500.1:85857-127222 GCF_000500325.1 Leptinotarsa decemlineata
GGAGAAGTACATGTAAACAGCTATTTTCATATAAACATTGAATTACACGAAAGAAAAATACTTTCGAAACAAATACTTTTATATGAACGCTGAATTATACGAACAACACTTTTCTCTATTTCGCTTGTATTCCAAACCTCAGAGTACTTGTGCATCTTCATATAAGAATCGAAAAGTCAGATTCAGAGACAAGAATATTTGAAAAATTAAAAAATCAATGTTAAACGTACAGAATTTCAATGCATATTCAAAAATAAGTTTGTTTTGTTAAAGATCGGTTTTGAATATTATGTGAATTTCAGTATTTAGTTCAATAATGTGGTTTTTCCTGAAATAAATTTTCAGTCACTTATCGAGTATATGGTTTATTTATTCACTTTGGAATTTCAGTTCATTGGTGTGAGAATAAACATAATTATTTTTATTATTTGAGAATCAAACTACACATCAAAATATCAAAGTTGAATGTGATTCCGGGTACTCGAAAATTATTACAATGAATCGGTTCTACTTGGGAAAGATTATTTCAAGTGAACTCATGTAAAGATTATTACTTGTTATGCACGTGACCTGATGTGACACTAACAACTTGTCAAGTGCGGTGGGGTAAATGCTTCTAAAAATATCATATAACCAGACACACTATTCTCAACACTCTGGAATTATTTTTTATTTATAACTGAGAATTTTGAGTGATTCAGAGATTCTTTTTTTGTTATGGTCCATTTTTTCTCATCCATACAGAGTGATTCGCATAGTTATATTTATATTTTACATAGTTTGGGGTTCACTGACTAGTGATGCTAGCTCTCTCGTGATAGTATTTTGTATTCTGCAGAGATGATCCATTGAATAAAAAACTGTCTAAGTTTATTATATTAATAGGTAATGTACCTTCGGGTTTGTCAGATCCAAATTTGTTATTTCTTGACCTGAATCAAAATCGTTAATCTTTTTAAAAATGTCGAGGAGATTGAGGTCGTTTGGACGAGAAAGTTAGATTAGAAACATGACATTGAAATTTCATCTTGAAGTCAATCAAAATGCCACCAATACGAGTATGATATTTATGAAAATTCGAATTGAGCTGAAAATCATCTTCATCACTGAAGATTTGGTATAAGTGGATTCATGAAAGAGCAATGGATTTTGTAATTCGTGCATTTATATTTACAGGGTTGATTAAACAGTCTAACACCAAGTTTTGAAATGTGATGACATTGATAAAACGACACAGATACATTGATTTCATTTCAACAAATATAAAGAAAGAGAACCTGTAGGTTGACAATAGAATAGACAAAAACTTAAAAAAAAAACATTTCTGTCTTTTGAAATTCATATTGACATCAGAGAAAGGTGTGGTTCAGAATGTAAAAAGGTCTAACTGTGTATAGCTCAGAAATTCGAAAGCTGATGCATTGATTACCGTTTTATTGATTGAAGAAAGGATTGCTTGAAGGATGTGCTTAGTTTGTTCCTTCAGAAAAAATATATCGTGTTCTCTCTGACAAAAAATATGTAGCTCCTCGAAGCAACTAGTCGAATTCAACAAATAGAAATACTGTAGATATTTTCAAACGAGATTCATTTGGTGATCATGATCATAAATTTAATCTTTCTTTTCGAATATATGGCGACATATAGTTTGAATATTTTGTAGGAATTGAACGAAAATAAAACTATTTTAATCGAGATTGGAATATATTAGTTAGTTGTTAACAGCAGATATTTTTGGGAAAGGAAGATTGGCTTTCTACTTTTAAATCTTCATGAAGATTGGTAGATAGATTATTCATAGAAATTACTTTTAGATACAAACTGGAAGGAAAAGCTTTCTCGAGCCAACTTAACATTGAATCCTACAAAAATCATCACTTTTTTCTATGTAGTTTATACTAGATAGAATCATTCGTCATGGAATTGAATTAGATATCATACACAAGTACGCTACACAATATAGGTACACTAAAAACATCTTTTCTGAAAAAATACCACTTTCAATTCAAACAGCAGATATATTCCATTGCCATAGCAATTCTGTCACAGGGAATTTTTAGTTATTGTTATATGTATTTTCTTTCTTGATTGGGTTTTTAGGCAAGTCCATTACTTGCCAGTAGTTTGGGCAAATGTATGTAAATGTATGTAAAGTATATAAAAAGCATTTTTAAATACAATCTTGTATTTGTTCGATAGAATTTCTTAATTTGAAAGTAGTTTCGACCGACAAAATTTAACTTCCAATTTGTGATCAATGAATTGTTCAAAACTGAAGAAATTTTCGAAATGAACTACTCATTATTATGAATTTGTATCCAAGCGATTGACCTCATTTAGATCCAATCGACTCGCATTATGCCAAACTCAGTTCAGATTTTCAGTTTTCAGAAAAATAATTTGTTTCAATAAAAGTAATGAATAGTAATACAAAAACCAATGTACAAATGTGAGTAATTTCTTTTAAATTATGTGAATACTCGTATAGTTTACTGAAGGTGGAAAAATCAAATGATAAAGAACAGATGAGTGAGTGAAAACGATCAAGCGATACTTTAGGTTAGCACTTAAATTCCAGTTAACAACAATATAGTTTGCTTCACAATTTTATACCAAGAAACTTGATTAGAAGAAAAGCTCAAAATTATATTCTTGACTATATCCTTCGAAATACTTTTTTGTGAAGGAGTCAATATTTCGAGTTATTTTTCTGGGTTTTTTCAATTTGCCGCAATGTGTTAAATGAACAAGTTGATGACAAATTGGACTCTTCAGAGGTTTACGTTACACATTAATTTTTTGAGGTGAACTTTTCAGTTTACTCTTCATTATAATTAGTGGATTCTTTGTCGACTTCGTTTTGTTAATTTTTAAGATTCTGTATTCTATTGAAAGTGAGATGAGCACATTTCTGATGACAGAACTTCTAACAATCAAGTTTTTCCAGTGAATGGAGAAGTACATGTGAAATGATGAAGAAATGATCATTGAGACGAGACCTGTATTTTCTCTTTTGTATTATGAATGATCAAAACATCTGTCTGATATATAGTAGGTACTTGGAAATAAGAATCTCACTTTTGATATTATAATGAATTTTTAGAGTTTCTTCTAACCATCAGTTTCGTTATGGAACTCCAAGAATTATATCATATTCATTAGTTGTTAGATTTTTGGTTTTAATAAAGAACTGTTGTGTTTTCACGCTTGCTAATAAATTGTTATCACCAATAGCTGCTACCCCATGCTGGCTCGTGTAGCACGTGGAGCACCTCTACACTACCCTATAAAAATTGTGGGGCCTCCACTTACCATCTTGATGTCGCTTATGGTTGCTATGCTGCGCACAAACAGGTTTACCTGGACTATGGCAGGCCCATCTAGAGTGATGATTATTAAGTGTTACATTTACATATATGTACAACAAGCAAACAAGTTACAGTGGCATCTCTGGATAGTGGTATGTCGTCTGGTCTCCCTACACCAAAAGTAACACCGTAACACAAAAGCGGTCACTTACCTGTCCCATTTACTCCAGATGGTCGAATTCTTGCATCGTACCGACCCGGGCCCAGAATTTGGTCCAGTACTTCCTTCTCTTTCTCTCGAAAGTTGATTTTGACATTTGTACAACTGAAAGAAAATGTATGAAAACGCATGTAATTCTGGTCATTCTACAATAAATATACACTTTCTGCAACCGGGCTTGAAAATTAAAAAATCTTTCTAATAAGAATGTTTTGTACCAACAACAAACTGGCTTCTATTTAAGATTGTATCAATCATAATGTCAAAAATGGAAAATAGTCAAGAAAATTCTAATTCATTCAAGCAAATACATAAGTTGAAAGATGTTTCAACCTCAACTTCAATATTCTAAAACAAAAACACTCAGTATCCACAATTCCATCTTTTAATATTCCAAGTTCTTAGACATCCAAATTGATACGATTACAGGATATAGAAATATAAAACAATATCCAAATACGTAATGTTGCACGGATTCGTATTGAGCATTTTACCTTAGTACGTTAACCCGAGCAAAGTTGCAACCTCAGTATATGAATCTTCATAAATATTGAGGGAGGTCAAGATCACAAAGAGAAAGTTTTGAGTATTCAGTAATCATTGATCACTCTTCAGAAACGGTTGCAGATCATTTGTAGAATGCAGCACATCTCCTTTACTTCGATCCTGCTGGGTAGTTTCTTGTATATATTATTTTTCAACTATTTAATGGTAGTTCATTCCTGAGCCGATTTTTCTCGATTTTTTTCATAATGAATATTTTAATAAGTTTTTAAATAAGTTATTTTATCATTTGGATGAATGAGGGTTGGATGAAACAACGATAAATCCTCGCGTAATAAGCAAAGCGAGTACTGAGTTGCGACAATAACAAGAACTTTCTACATTATTGGTTTTTTCAGTTCCTTCTTCAAAATTAAAAATTCTCTCTGGTTCAATTTTAGTAAATTTTAGAAACTTGGACACTTTTTGCAATTTTATGCGTATGTGCTCAATTGTTTGAATTGTATGTTTTGAATCGTTTAAACACCCCTCAAAAATCAATTCACGTTTCAAATAGATCCACCTACAATAAGTTTCAGTAGGTGTTATCGCTTTAGTGTATTGTTGCCAACCTCTTTCACCTACAAATTCTGACTTGTACACTATCGAAGTTGAGATGAGGCCGAACTTGTCTTTTCCGATGTGACTTTTTGACTTTTTGGCCATGCTCCATGTATTCACGTGAGTCAATATTTCTCAGTCAGACTGATACATTGTTCCCTAAGGATATGCATGTGGGTTGAATGGAAATATTATCTATAACAAACTCAATACAAGATTATCAAAATTTCAACAAATACTTATACTAATTCCATTTCCGTGCTTGCACATGATTGTAGCAGACCACAAAGTTATGTGCGACTCTCAACTGAATCTCCTTCAGTGTCTATGTAAATAGTGAATATAATTTGTTAGACTCGTTCAACAAAAAAACTTATTCAATGTTAAGAATTATTTACATGAAAACTAAAAAACCGCGGGTGAATTCCATACACGCCATTTTGAAAGGCTATATCTCAATATTCGAAGAATTCACAACAAATTACTACACTGAAGATTCACTTTCTCTATTTCTCAGAATGTGACACTCAAGTAACTGAACTGAAGTTTTGAACTGTCAAGGCCGGAAGTAAAATTCGAACTTTAGTTATCTGGGTTGTGTAGTCGTAGTCCAATAGAGAACGTTTCGCTTATAACTACAATGGAAATGAAGAAATAAAACTTCCTATGTTGTTATACCACTTATATTTGTAATTAACGGTCGTTCTTTAAGGACGAAACTGCAGTAACGTCAGTTACAAGTACAAGTGGTATACAAACATAGGAAGCTTCATTTCCCAATTTTCATAATGATCTGCTACCATGTAGTAATGGCTACACTCATCAATTTAACTACCATGGACATCTTCAGCAGTGGTTGGCAGCAATGCGTTCCTACCTTCCGGTTGGTAGATCCATTAACGAGTCTACCAAGGCTACCCATCCTGGATAACCAAACTTCGAACTCATGTGAAAATTTTTTTGTGGCTCAGTTCAGGTCTAGAGCGAAATGGAACTGAAGTGACTTGTGAGAAGTATTTCAGGGAGACTCCTTTCCATCGCTGTAAAAAACTAACTGCACCAACTGGCCTCTCAGGTAACCTGTAGCCATCCAGACTGGAATGTGCAGCTCTGGAATCATGTGTAAATTTTCTGGAATATCCTCTACTGCAGCCAAAATGACCTACTGAAGAGATTTCAGTAAGTTGGTCAATATTGAGGTTGTCGAATGTTCAAGGAGCAATATTACCAACTCAATAACCGCAGTAACCTTCCCATATGAGAGCATCCGTTAATTAATTATACATGATGTTAGATCCAGCCATGCAAGGCTTTTTTGCCTGTGGTTAAGATGAATAATCGTTTGAGCTTAAACGTTTGGTGGCCTGCTCAGGGGAAATTTGTTTTCTCAATTCAGATCCTGCTTCTGCTGCTCAATAAATTAGAACAAGGCGGATTCATGAGATATCCTGCTCTTGAGGAGGCTCTAAATCGCTTCCTGGCTGCACCATCCAACGTCCAGAGTTTGTTTCCAAATCAAGAGCTGGAGATCTATAAAGCTCCTACTTTTCAGTCGACGATAAAGGGTCCTACGAGTACTTGAGTAGTTAAAAAGAGAAGGTCCATCACGACAGAGCCCCGCACTACGATGACAAGGCTTTCTACTACGAGAGGGCGCCCGGTGTTTCGAAGGTTACATTAGTGACACGAAGTGGGTCACACATTCTTTTGGAATGGATACACACCTTTGAATGAGGCAGTCATTTGGTACTTTCCTCTTCACACAAGGTATTCTAACGAAATCTGAAAAGGCCCAAGCCTAGAACAGGAACCTCGCAAACAAATGATACATAAAGTAACCACTTTTCGCGGAAACCTTTATTAAACGTTGATCAATTCAATTTGCTCTCCGCGAATACAATAAGTTAACGATAGGTCATTTTCACTAAGCACACTATCAAGGTTATGACCTTAGAAAGGTGGGTCTGGGTAATGAAAAAAAAAGTCTTACCAACTTTTTACTCAAACAAGGGTTCGAACAAAATGATACCCCACTGCTTGTATATGGTAATAGATATTTTGTTTAAAGCGGTTTCGGACTTTCTGAAGCATTTCTGGTGTGATGTTTTGCCGATCAGCAATAATGCGTTGACGTATATCATTCGCAGATGCTGGTTGAGTTTCATGACTCCTCAAAAAATTTAAGGGTCCTAATTCGGTTGTCGAAGGCCACCTCACTCGCGCCCTTTTAGAACCAATCCATTTAGTAGCAAAGATCTCATTAAAAAACTGACAAAAAACAGGTGTCCTATCACTGGGATAACAACTCTTACACATTATAGCAAATACTATTTTTTTCAAGGACAAATACAAGCATTATAGGAAAATCCTTGAGGCGCTCTAAGGGTGGTGCCTGAGCAAAAGTAGCGATTCACGATGAATTTGAATCGCTGGAGATTGAATTCATTTGAAGAAACGTTCTCAGGGAGTTTATTCCACATAAACGCAGTTCTCTGAGTGAAAGAGTTCTGACACAGTGAAGTTCGAGGTGTACTGAGTTGAACCTCAAAACAATGAGCAGCCACGGTCCGTCGCGTATTTCTGATTTGTACCGCTCGCGGTGGAGTCAAATGCGCCAAGTCACTTGAGCCCCTATGCTCATAAATGTCTAATAGACATTTATGAGCACTTTTACCGTCAACGGAGAATGGTGAAAACTATGTTTATTTTTCAGTTCCAAGCATCGAACTCCAAAACCTAAATTTTAAACAAATAATAGAAGCAGCAATTCTTGATGAGCATCTTACTTACTACATAATGTACATATTCTTCAAAGTGAAAAAACGTTACATTTTTTTTATCAGATTTTTTTTCGTTACCTACTTCATAAAATTTAAAAAAGTAGTTCAGTAGTTTAAGTAGAACAGAAATCTATGACTTCACCCCTAATTTTAGAAGTAAGGGTTGATTTGAAATAGAAGCGATTTTTTTTCCAAAATCCTTTTTTTCCTTTTTTTATTCTTCAACACTATATAACAGGACATCAATTTCTTGTGATTATAAAAACATTATAAGCACCTAATTTTTCATTATATAATTTTTCTTGGTCAAAATATTATTACTGTATTTTTGAAAAATTCAATATAAAAACCAAACTATGAATTTGGTTTGTGAAAGAGTACTGAATACAAATTGATATCACTCAGATGCAACCCTGTGAATATCCCTCTATATTATCTATTCAATGTGAATGAAGTTTTTAACATTCACAAGTTTTGTTCAATATTATCTTAGAGCTGATTACAAAGACGATCTTTTCAAAAATAATTTAGAATAACCGATTTATTATAATGTTCAGTTGAACAAAAGCAGGAGTGATTTGATTTATTCAAAACACTTCATTGTGAGATTTTCACTGAACTGTTTACAGAAACTATACAATAGCTTCTTTAGACGTATTCATACCATAAATTGTTTATGAAAATCTCACAATGAATTGTTACTTGAAGTTTATCATGATTTTCATCAACTATCGGCCAATTCCACCACATTCAATTTAATTTGTAAAATGTCGTCTACTTCATTTGGCATCATTTTCCTAATCTTAAATGAATGAAAATTGCTAACATAAATACATAGAATGAATTGAATAATACATCTTCGCATCAGTGTAATGATATTATACTTAATTCGCATCGTCACGATGTAGCAATCATTTCATTGACTAACTGAATAATTCTGTTGTGGCTCGAAGTTGTATTAATCTAGTTATTTTTGTCTGTCCGAGATAATAATGCCATTCAAACAAACCATCACAAAATCTAAGGTTAATTATAGTCTCACTGTCGTATGAAAATATTTTCCGTACGTTAGTTTTCACCTGCTTATGTCTATTTTTTAAAGTTTCGCCATAGGAAATTTTCAGCTGACAATATGTCAAGGCACTGGATTGACTTTTTCATAACTAACCGTTTACCAAAGTGTAGACTAACAGAACGAAAATAATTTTCTATTTCCACGGTTTCTAGGGGTGGGATCCAGACAAAAGCCGTCGGGAATTATTGATTCAGAGTTTAATGGTTAAAGGGTTGTGTACCTGTTAAAGCAATTTTGTCGTGTGGTAACGATTGTAGGTTGGAGTTTTCTCTCAGAGGCAGAAATTGAATGTTATTCATTTATGGAAAACTTTCATTTTACGATATAATGAGTGAAATCATATCTGTAGATTTTCATTTATGTTTGTAAAATCAAATACAAACAAGGTTACTGAATATTGCTCAAATAAAATTTTTATGGAAGGTGAATGCTCATTCACTGATTTTGTGAATTATGGAGTTTCATCAAAACAATAAACAAAATGAAAAAATTGCAAATATTGCTGATACTGATAGTATATTTCCTTATTCAGCTTATCAGCAGTTTTTGAGAATTGTTTTTATGTCGCCTATTTTGAGACCTAACTTGAAACTCTGATTGGTCTAGTAAAAGATTCTCACCATTATAGAAATATATTTTATCGCTATAGATATCATATTTCTAGGATAAGTGATCAAAATTTGACTAATTGAAACGAAGATAAAACAATTAAAATGGAAAAAATATTCCATTTGGTTTATTCTCAAAATTTGACAGAAATAGAACAATAATTAGTATTTTAAGGATTTAAAGATAATACTTATGAGGTGGATGAGTTCTATTCAGAATATACTGCGTTATACTTTACAACACACCAGGACAAAATTAGGTATTAAAGTCATAATGCTTCAATTTCTAATTATTCTGTCATTTGTTTTGTAGTTTTGTGGTAGAAACATTATTCTTCAACACCATTGATGAAATATAGTAATAAACTGATCTTATATCTGAAATATTTTGAAAGAATAAACGCATAGCATAGTTGTAAGATACTCTGTTCTTGTTCTGAAAGATATACGATAAACGTCCAGACAATGCAGATTTCAAATTATATGAAAATCGCACTACCAGTGCGATTTTCATATACTACTAGTTGCTGATGAATATTGTGTTTTCTTCATTGAACGCGTTTTTATTACTCATGTAAAATGTTCATAAGACACGTCTGTATAATTAATTACGTAGCGAAATAGGTTCTGAGTATTACTGAATTCTTCAGGAAATTCAAGTGTTTAATATTAAAAAATGAAAAAAAATCTAATTATTCAATTATTCTTCAATATTCTTCTGATTGTGAATGCGATCAAACGGAAATGAAATAAAATTCTCTATGACCTTGACCTATGGGGTTTTCGTATATAGAGCTACAAGAATTTGTGCCATTCTTGTTAATCTTCCTCAACAGTTTTTCTCAACCTCATAATATAATGACTATTCGAAAAATACGAGACCAATGAAAAATTTTCAATATGAATACGAATATATTTCCGAAATGCTCTGCTTGATGAAGATTAAAAAACTCATAGGGAAAACATGTTTTAGTATGAGCTTTTGTTGAATAGCATTCAAAAAAATTAACTTCAATTCAAATGAAACTCAACAATGTATTGCATTACACGATATGAAACAGTTGCAAAATCATATGTTACTTAAGCCATAACTAAAGATTTGCTGGACCAATTTTCATGATTATTGATTACAAATCAATCTAGTACAGATGTAGGAGAAATCGCTCGAGAGGAGTGCCATGTTCAGTATCGCTAGATCTACTGATTTCTGCGGTAGATCTTCAGTTCTGGAACTTGAGCTACTTACTGTTCTATTATTTGAGAGATAAATTTCATTGATGACTCAGATTACTCTTATAATAATCATCAAATGATTTAACGTCGTGTTATTTTTTTGTAAATTTTTCAGCAAACTCTTCCATTAAAAAAAATTAGTGCACCACCTTACGCGAACCGCCATATTGAGTTTAGTGTGACGTGTATTTTTTGGTATTTTTTTCAACAAACTCTTTCATTCGATATTCATATTATGGAGTGCATGAAAAACTATCATCTTGGGCAATTCGCCGTCATGGATTTGTAGTGACACAATGTTTTTTTTTGTATTTTTTCCAGGACACCCTCAAATTTGATAACCATATCATGGAAATCCATAAACAGACTAGTATGCCATCTTGGGCGGTTCACCATCTTGGATGTAGCATGGCATCAGTTAGACAGCCATGCGTTGTCATCCAAACTTAACGTATTTGCAAAATTTTAGCTCAATCGGTTGATGATAAGTAGTTCAAAATTCCGTTTCATGATTTGACCCGAACTAACATGATACATATATCAAAAATCATTGCAAATGAATAAAATCTTGTGAAATATTTTTATAGAAACGAAACGCGTTAACTATTTTTCATAAAGTTCATAACGAAAATTGTATAACAGATACCAACAAGTTTGTAATTTTGGAAAAGAGAAATTTGTGAGAGATCATTGTTTTCGAAAACGTTTTCTTATTCTGTGGTACAACTCTCTGCTGAATACTAGTTTGGACGTAATTATTTCATTCCTTTTTACTTACAAACATGACTAGTTTTCAACTTTTTATTTTCAGTATAATGGCAATTTAAAAATGTTCGACAAAAGTATAACAGAAAATGTTTTGGTGGGTTTCTGGGTTTTGCCGTGTCAAGTGAAACATCAAGAAGAGTACTTCGACCACGCCACTGAAGATGACTGCTGCAGTTGCAATTGATATGTTTGAAGATTGTAACTAAAGAAGACCACGGCAAAACCCGGAAACTAACCAAGACATTGACGCCAGCCGTGAAAAACGTATTCAAAAACACTTCATTGTGAGATTTACAGTTTTACAATAACGCAACGCTATGCAATGGCTTCTTCGAGCGTGTCTTCACTAAGTATATTCTACAATCCAATGCTTAATATACCTAATTTTACTATTTGAAGTACCTACATTTCAAATGACTGAGTTTTACCTGAGTTGTAATGAATTGAAAAAATCTGTTTGAAAAATCTGCTTTTCCGTTAACCAGCTGTCGCACCCCTACGAACGACAACCCTTAGAAGTCGAAACTTGTGCGAGCTAAGGACTAACGAGGTGTTACATTTTAACGTGTGATTCCTAACACGGGTTGGACGGTAGCAAGTGAAAATCGATCGTTCAGCCTGGGGCTTGAACCATCGACCAACACGTCGGTCGATTTGAGTGAGTGAACAAAGCACCCACGTCGAACCGACCGGCTACCGACCGACCTGAGCTTATGTCCCAGTTTCCACATTTGAAAAAATATTTAGTAACGGGAAGTTATTCATTTTTAATTGATTTCCTGAATTCTTGAATCTATTGATTTCTAAACATTCTAGAAGATTGGGTTTCAAACTTTTCTCTTCTGGATGTAGTACGTCGCATTCATGAATAAACTCATGTCCTTCTGCTAACAGGTGGTTTGCAAATATTGAATTGGTCTTTTTATTTACAAAACTACTTCAGTGTTCTTTATTTCTTTAGGAAAATATTATCTCTGTTTGCCCAATATACAGTTTTGAACAGGAGCCACAAGTCAGCTTATATACTCCTGATCTATCCGACATCGAAATTTTGTCTTTATTGTTTTCAATAAATTTACTTGTCTATTATTGGTTCTGTAATTTACGTTCACTCATTTTTTCTTCAAAAAACGGGCAATATTATTGGTGGTTTGTTTGAAGGTGAATTATTGGTGGGTTCAACCAAATATGACAATGTCCTACAACTGACGTTATCGCCTCTTGAATTTGGGTAGACCTGGTCCATGGCTTGGTTTTGTAGTTTTTTGGGAAGAATGTGGTGTAATATCTACCTTGTTGTTGACCGCGATTTGTTTGATCAAATTCGGCTCTCTCAGACAGTGGAATATTCGATAGTCTGTGAAGCATACTGTTGAATGCAGCAACTTTATGCTGGTAAGGGTGTGAGGAGGAATTATGTATGATAATGTCCATGTACGATAGTTTGTTGAAAATTTCAAATTCATGTTTATTGTTATTTTTTGTAATGGTTAAGTCAAGGTAATTTATTGAATTATTTACCTCCCTTTCAGTGGTGAATTTTATTGACGAGTGGATGGAATTGACATATTCAACAAACTTGCCTAATTGCCTATCGGTACCAGTAAAACAGACTTAGATATTATCTACTTATCTGTACCAGTACAAGAAACTGTATGTTATCCATGAAAATTTCAAACAGCAATGAACTCAAAGGGTTACCTACCCATTATTAGTCCTTCACTGCATGAATAAAATTTTTCGTCAAACTAGAAATAATTTTGAGATAGACAAATAGTAAGTAAATCTTAAATTTCCTGTTTTTTTAGTGGATTCACGTGAAGATCAAGCTGATCTTTCTCTTGAAGATGATCACTTGGTGATCGGAACACGTGTTGAGGTATTAAAAATAACGGTTTGGTGTTGGAAAAAATTCAGTACTATTCTCCATGAATGACTAACCAAACATTTGAATATATTTTGTGTAGCTGTTGCTCGCAACTTCCATCGCGTGGAGTTCAGTTTATAGGTTTTTCTGGATTTTTCAAATGAAATGTTTTTTTTTCATGAATTATCTATCAATATTTGTTTCATAGGAAAATCGTTATACAAACTTTAAATATAGGTAAACAGTTTCAGTCAAATCAACTGGGAGTATTTTTTGGAAATTTTTCCAACAAATTTTTGACGTGATTTTTGAAAGCATTCAGTTATGAATTCTTTGAAATAAAACAAACAAGAGATTTGAATGTAACTTGTCACAATATATTAGTGAAAACCGCACCCAAATAGGTTGAACCTTGTTTGAGATTCACGCGCACAGACAAAGAAGTAAACAGATAGCGATCAGTTGTATATATTGACAATAAAGGTCTTTTTTCTGAATGTGAAGACCAATTCCATATTCCCAAACCTTTTTTTGAGCATCAGAGGGCATGAGTTTGATCACGGTTTTTGAATACTTATATTAGGTCAAAAGTGAGTGAGTCTATTTGACCCTCCACCGCATCCCGCAAAGTTTTATTGTGGCTCACACCTCACACCTCTTTTTGAATGGTTAGCAATTACTAAGAATTCAATTATCAAATCAATTTGATGATGAAATCGATGTAGGTAAATTTTAATCAAGGTAATTTAAAGTCTCTGGTTTTTTCTGTTTTCATTTAATGTCGAATTTATTATGTAGTTGGTAATGATTCAAATTATTATAATATGTAAGAAGCTCGATGTAGATAGGCATTATGTTTGCATTAAACCCACCTGGAAAAGCTATTGTTGAAGACGTGATGTGGTTTTGTAAACTATTAGGTGAAAAACTCAAAACAAAATGTTGTTTGAATACGTGAGAATTTATCATTTGAAAAAAATTAAAATGGCTTCTTTTAGAAATAGCCTCAGAAGACCATTAGAATGATATATGTCGCTTGGCTCCACTTTCTATTTCTTCCAAGTCGCCGGAAAACACTGCAGCATTGTGCCATGTACTAGTTTGTACATGTTACTTGCTGGAAGTATGTCATATTATTGAGCACATAATTTGGATTCTCCATAAGTTGTTTTTCTCCAGTTATCCATTGCTTTACATTCGCGTGAAATATGACGAGCTGTTCATGTCCCTTTGTTGCACCATCTGCATCTAGGTCCTGGTTGTACATCCCTTTTTTGTTCAGATGTTCTCCCAATATACAGTGTGCTGTGCCGATTCCTGCTTTGTTGGAGCAGTTTTTCAGTTTCATGTCGGACGGTACCGGTAAATTTCCGATGTGTTTTTCCGAGTATATTTTTTCAGCACTCTTTATATTTCTTATAGGCCTTCTTCCTTATCTGATTCCATACCAAATACTTCGGTACCCCCACATCTCGTTCATGACCTTTGAAATGATATATGTCACTTGGCCCCCCTTTTCATAGATTGTGAGAGTGGAGTTGAAAATATTATGTTTTTGAATCTACTTCTTGAAAATAAAACTGACATCTATTCGATTTCTCATATTATTTTCTGTGAGAAAGATATATGTATACATATATGATTTGGAATTGTACACACATAGTTGGTAATATTTACTGGAAACCTCAAAATTTACCCAAATTGCCAAATAAAAATTTTAATTGGGTTATAACATATGAAACAGTAACATGATTGCTTTGTATCATAAAATTATTCATTTAATTTTCAAAATTAATTGTTACTCGCAATACTAAGAAAGTAATAGGAGTTTAAACAACTTTTTACAAACAAAGAAAGTTTATAATATTCGTCAGTAGCCTGTATAGCATTCACATAAAGCCAAAAGTTTGATGAACTTGTCATTGAGGTGAAATGAAATGAGTGAAGCATGAGTTTTGTTTATGAATTTCGCGATTTTTTTTTATTTCATTTGCAAAGTACCTGGACTCGATTGATTTCAACGCGGCTCCGCTGCATATATGAAACCTTCATCTGAGAGAAAGAATTATTTTCTTGTACGTATGTATCTCTCCCCGATTCAGTCTTCAGGCACGGTTTAATATCTGTTAATGTTTTGGTACATGGAATGTTTCTTCTCCGCTTGGGGCTTTTACTTACGAGATGAAGCCATAACTAGTTAATACTTTTTCTCTTAGGGTAGGATCTTTCCTGCACTGACGAACGGTAATACTTCAAAACCGGACTGTGTGCGATTTACCCAAATAATTTCAGGATGGTCCTGCTGCGGGATGAACGCAAAACATCTGCGAGATTAACCTCTGTGAGATATCTTGCATAAATGTCTGTCGGATATAATTCAATATCCGGCGTGGTATTAGCCGGGGAGTAGTTGTTATTCGGTAGGTATTCACTAGAACCTACTGTGTAAGCAGTTGGGAGAGATGAATATTTCGAGATTTCGTTTCGAAATATCTTTTTCCTTATACGTATATATCTCTCCTCGATACAGTCTTCAGACACGTTTTGATCTCAATACATTATGACTATTTTGGAGCTTGAATTTCAAAAGTACAGAGGATGTTCAAATTCAAATTTTCACTGATTTTAGTGAATGAAATTTAAAATTTTTCATTCTGCTCGTGGTTACTTTTTTTAATTCAGCCAAATACTTGCAATAACTATCCACTATACAAAAACAATGAACAAACATTGTAACCACCAACCAAAACTGCAACACTCTTTTCGAAGCACGTTTCACCAACCAACTTGACGTTTTCAGAAGATGTACCATTGCAGTTTTGTGTATGGAAGCAGTATTTGTTTCGGATTTATTATACTCCATAGGTTCCATTCGTACCCTTCAATGTTAAAATACGTTTCAAACTCAGGAAATTTGAATATCAATTCGAAAGAGGTTCAGGTTCAGGAAAAAGGTTCAAACTGTGTATGTCATTTATTATTTTGTCTGTGTTTATTATTGACAATTTACTAAATGCAGAATTTTCAAAATTTCGATTTTTCATAATGTTCTGGATTTTTATATATGGTAGACGAGTGAAATAGGGATTCAAACATATGTGAATATTTTGTGTTTCGATAAATAACTTGACTTGAGGGGAGATCAGGCGGTATAAGATAGCTGCTGAAGATATACTTCTGACGATTCATTTGTCAAAACTATTACTAACCTACGCTTTTTTTTTAATTCAACTTTGAGCTATATTTTAATATGAAATTATTTTTGACTAGAAATTAGAAATTTGACTAGACATTAATTGAGAATTATTCATACAATTGTATCTCGAAACAATTTATATATTAGTGAAAACCGCACCCAAATAGGTTGAACCTTGTTTGAGATTCACGCGCACAGACAAAGAAGTAAACAGATAGCGATCAGTTGTATATATAATTTCTAGCGCCATTTCCTTGCAAATGAGAAACTTTATAGTGGAATTTTTGAATAGTGTTTGCATAAAATGTATGTGATTTTGAGAACTTACAGTTTTTTTGCAACTACCACAAATATTCTTGTGGCAATATTTCGAAATATTATGAAGTACACTTTGACAACATGTGCATAACTTTTCATGCTGTATAATTAAAGTTAGATGAAATCTATTTCGTTTATGCCAATGATTGATGTTGAATATAATTACCAACTTCATTTACAATGAGAGGAAAATATATTTTTAGAGAAACTCAATATTTTAGAATTCTCCCTAAAGGCATCCACTAGTACTTATCATTTTCAACTATCCATTTTGGAATCTATACAGAAAGCAATGATTTCGTTTCATTTCCAAATAATTGAGTGGAATATTCAATTCAGTTTTGAAATAACTAGTTGCAAAATGAAACGTAGAATCGACTCACCACCATAATAGAATTCAAGTTACAGAGGAATCAGCCAATTTTATCAATTCTTAGAATCTGTTTCTATGAAAACTCACATTATCAGTGAACGTTTCATTCATACTTAAGAGAGGATTTGTTTTTGAACTTTTCATCACATAAAAAAATGAACCAGCGTGCATGTAATGAATCTGTTGAAAATTAACACTTACCTGGTTGCAGAAATGTACATTAAAGTAAAATGACCTGAAGATACCAATAATATAACTTACAATGAGAGATGAGTGATGTGGATGAAGAGTGCTAAAAGGGTGTGTACTCTCATTTCATTAAATACAAACACTAAAATAAATGAAAAACTTGTTACTGTGAAAGTTAACACAAAATTAGGTGAAATTTAATTCACCGAAAAACAGTAGGTCCAAATGAAACATAAGTTTACTAGTAGTCTGACACCAACATTCACAAAGATCACCACCCGGTCCGGGACAGTTTTGAAGGTACAGTGGCTAGCATGAAGCTGTGCTGGTGTTAACTCCTAGCATCTGAGGCTGCGACGCGCGGTGTTGCCAACTCAATAAAGTTGTTTTGCACGATCGAAAAGCGCGAAACATAAATTCATAGAAAATAATACTCGAATCATAACCTTAAAAAAGTGCTCTCTGTTTCTGAAATTTCCACGAAAAACAGTTCAATGAAAGAATTAATGAAAACAAATGAAAAAAACAAATAAAAGAAGATCATGTTGCAAAGGCTATCACGGCCGATGTCTATCAAATTATTTGATGTTTTCGGGCTCATTAGTTGTGGTCTGCAGGTTTATAGACCTGATGTTTCGTCTACAACTGTGGCAGACATTGAAGATATTGCCACATCGATTTTTTTTCCCAAAAACCTGATGATGACGTCTAATAACCTGCCGATTTGAATGATATTCATTTGATCAATCTATTTGTGTCAATTTTCTACAAAAAAGTGGAATGGTTTAAGAAAAATATACAGTATAGATCGATCGATAACTGGTAGATGAAACATAAAAAGACAGAAGTTCGTTTGAACCGCGTGATTCATAAGAAATTTAACACTGAAAGGTAGTTCACATGAGGCAGTTTGAGGTGAAACTGATCTGCAAAGAGGCAGGGTGTGAAAGACGCAAAAATCCGCATGAACGAGAAAGCGCAACAAATGTACGAAAATATTGAAAATACGCAGACTTGCGTATTTTGTGCTTTATTGGCAACACTGTACTGGTGTTAACTCGAAGCATCTGAGGATGCGACGCGGGGGGTTTCATATTGATCTGCTGTTTCTCTATTGCGCCGACGATCGAATGGAAGCTCTACTGTTTGTATTACTCGTAAAATTTGCTAGTCCTGGAAAATATGGAAACTCCTCCTTTCACGTGGAAAATCTGGGCCGATTTCATACCTGGCACGGCCCCGTAAACGTTTCTTGATCGTAGTCCACGAAAATATCTGCAGATGAAATACTTCAAACTAAAATATCCCACGTGTTTTTATTATGTTCTCGATGTTTCGCGATAAGGTCAATTTCATAACTTCATGATATATATCGCTTTCTGCAAAGCATTTTAGAACTGGTTAATATTTTATATTTAGGGTGACCCGCTAATAACAGTCCGGAAAAGTTTATGGATTTGTATCAATACGTATCTATCTATATGAACGCCATAAACTCAAAAAGTATGGAACAGATTTTTTTCATAAGGTTCTCATCAATAGATTGATTCAAGAGAAAGGCTTATCAGTGCGGACGTTAATAGTCTCCTCCTTTTCTCAACTCTTGAACGGAACAAGATATCAGGGTCAGAGAAAATTTACGTAAAGAGATGCTTTTTAATGAGGAAGACAAGAGTGTTGCATCACTCTTCGCCGAAATTGCGACGATGTTTCAATTGTCTATCCAACAATTTTTTGAAAACTTGGTCACTCTTCACTTTCTAACAATAATAAAGTTTATTTACGAATTCATTATGAAATATTTCTGGGGTAGTTTCGTTGGGACCACCTCTTAATCTAACCAAACGTCACAAAAATCTAAGGAGGTCTCAAGTAAAGCAGCGGGTCATATCCGTGATCAGCGGGTCCATGTTTTCCTATCCACTGGTTTGAATAATTGTCTCACGTTCAAACCAGCTCGTAATAAAGAGGCACAGGTAGACGGGCAAACATGATTCCTTAGAAGAGCCTACCAGATCACCTGATACACATCCGCAATTTATTTCAGAAGTCGTCGATACATTCCATAGTATAGGAAAACATTGGTAAACAGACTTCATTATTGTCATGATAAACATATTTTAAACTTGAATTGAAGGGGTTATATTTTTAGAAGTGATTAATTTTTAAACATTTTGAATATTTATTGGAAATAACTGGAGTGAGTTTTGGATATTTTTTTCTCGAATTTTCAAAACAAATATGAAACTGTTAATTACTCGGAAAAGACCAATTCGATTTACAACAATGAAAAAGTATTGTATAGAGATTGTCCACTGTCTTTTTTGTCAAAAAGTACTAAATGATAAGTTTTTACGTAAATTTTGTCCGATCTTGATATAGCCTTCCATTCAAAAGTGATTTTGATTAAGAAAGTTTGCAATTGTGTTTACGTAGTGATTCATTTCGAAGCTTAGTCGCATTTTTGTTTTGTGTTATCTCTGGGTGAATTCAACGATCTTGTTTCGGAAGTCCTTAGGAACAACTTCGATGTCGCTGTATTTTTGAAAATTGTTGATTTCTCATATTATTTCAAATCATACGCCTTCAAAATTGGGGACGGAATCTTCTATACTGATATAAATGTGAAAGTTTGGGACGATGGATGTATGTATATTTGTGGCTCTTTCCCGTCTAAACGACTGTACGGATTTAGATGGAACTTTACATAAATACAGCTTATACATCAGAATGACATATAGGCTACGATTTACAAAATTAAGTAAGTCGGAAAAATTCTTGCTCCATGAGAGCTATCTTGTTCTAAATAAAAGTCCGCGATAGCATATATCTACCTCTTATCTGGTAGCCAATACACGTTTTGCGAATTTCTTTATAGGTTATATAATTCGACTCTCGAAGCTATTCATTACTTAGTGCAGTTGACGAATTTTGCAGTTACTGTATTTCTGAAGTGAAAATATAAATTACTAGCTGTTGCCCGCTCTTATAATAACAACGTACAGCCAAAGCTACTGAACCTAGAATCTTAAAATATGCAGGTAGGTTTTTTGTATAGCGTAAATGAACATCAAGAAAGGGAATTAGGGGGTTCAAAGATTGTATTAAATTTCGTCAATTTTGAAGTTGGAAGTTGGGTTAATGAGAAAATATTGTAACTATTTGTTTGAAATGGTCTGTCATAAAACTTAATATAACAAACCAAATTCTCCGCAGGTGAAGCCACGGGCAACAACTAGTTAATTATATTTTTCAAAGAATATGTATATTGTTAATAAAAAAACGGTTTTGCATGGTAGTTCTTCAAAAAATTCTCCGTATATTAATTAGTATAACAACAGTACATTGTTTCAGAAGGAAATAATAATGATAGAGAGAAATCGTAGGTATATGAGTTATATTGAATTTAAGCATTCATTTCAAGAAAAGGTATATGCAACCAAAGATATATTTTTGGTGAATAGGAAAAGTAAAGATAGGTTCATTAGTTCCCACAGTCATAAAACTATCCAAGAATAATATTTATCGTTGTGAAGCAGAAAGTGATGTGGATTATTGAACTGTACTCATCTCTAGATCATAACTTCCATGATGTAGTTGTTATATCAGAGTACATTGTTCTGTTAGCGGTATTGATAGCTTTAGCACTCCATAATGAAAAACATTTTTTTAAACCACTGAAAATTATTGCATACAACAACAATCATGTTGATGAAGTATCTTTATATCACAACAAATCATCAACTACATTCGCTTTTTATAGTGAACAAAAAACTCATTGAAGTTTTCGATAATTTTTCAGAATACTACTGCATGGTAGAAGAACCAAGTGACGAAGTACTTTCTAATGAAGGTATTAATTGTATTATCATAATGTGATATGTCAAAACTGACAAAAACTTGCATTAGCATTATACCCTGTTTCCTAATGTTAAAAAAAAACTATAAATTCTGATTATAAATACAAAACGCTAACATCGTCATGATTTTCCACAGCTGATATGGGCGGGTGTTGAAAAAATGTCTGTTTAAAATCTGTTTTTCTGTTAACCAGCTGTCACACTCCTATGAACGGCAACTCCCAAAAGTTGAAACTTGTGCGAGCTGAGGAATAACGAGGTCTTCTCTTTTAAAGTGTGATTCCTATCACGAGTTGGACGATAGCTAGTGAAAATCGATCGTTCGGGCGTGTGAACCACCGGTTCACACAGCGATCGATTGAGTGAGTGGAGCAAACCACCCACGTCAAACCAACCGGCTACCGTCCTACCATATAATAGTTTACTGGGTCCTTTCTATTTTTGTATCCCAAACGGGTCGCAAACAAATTACTTTATGAGCGTATGGGTTGTTTTATACCAACAGTGGCGTGTATTTGGGTATCAAGCAAAAATACGTGTTGAAACTAGTAACTATGTTCATTCATTAATATACAGTCAATATTGTTATAACATTTCAATTGAAAATATTCACATAATGATGAATAGATATGTTTATTCAAGATTATATTAGGTAAAAGCAAAAATTATGGTGTGTTATCATAAGATAAGTCTGATGGATCTTCCTCGAATGTTATGATTGAAGCTTCTAAAATTTTCTTAACTGAATGTTCAATACGTTTTCGCCATTTTTTGGAATCGGCATTTTTGAAGACTTCTTAAAGTGTATTTTGACATATTTTATTTTTGATATCGTGTTCCTTCTTGCAACAGAACCCTTCACTTGGGCCCAAACGAGTTTAATGAGTTCGCAACGATAAGGGGGTCAAACGCAGAATTATATTTTTTTTCTGTGCCATCTTGTCGACTACATCTTTCGTGAAAGTGCTTCATTGGAACATACTATGGGCAATAGTTCTATTTCAACCATACGTTTTTTCGAAACCACTAATGATCCTCTTTCAGCTTTTCTGAAATGAGAATTCGCATTATCCATCACAATTACAGATATAAATACTAACATTTGCTCAAAATATCCTTCAACCACATCGCCATTCATGACTCTATGGTACTCGCCAGAATACTTTGGCTCAAATATCCACAAACCGCCCTCAACAAAACCATCAACACCAACCTTCTTGAATTGCTTGACGTGAATTTGTAGTGTTTCTGTCTTGCTACATCTTTCCAGTCCAGATAATAATTTTCTTACATTCTGACATCGAAACTCTTCATCTGCCTCAGGATACATTACCTAATCATGACGTCATCCTTTTTTCCAGCAACAATTGAAAATACCACAGGTATACCTGATTTAATCAGGTAAGCTCATGTGATACATTAAAAAGTGCTTTTCATAAATAGTATTGGAAATATTGATCGAAATTCGAAAGTGAAAGCAATATGGAACGAGATTTCTATATTTGTGTTACTCACCGCATACATACAACTATAAAAAACCATTTGAGTTTTCTTTTATCAAATCATACAACAACATTTGATATTTAAAATAATTATTTTTCACTTTTATGGTGACGCCGTTATGTATATCTGTAGAACGACCATTTGAAAATGATTTATCACTCCGCTGCTTGAGATCTCGATTGATAAAGCTAGCAGCCAGATACTCGGCACAGAACAAGGTTAAATATTATCAAACCATTTTCAATCAAATTTGCATTATATTTGTCTGCGAAAAAAGACGCAGATATTTACAATGAACACATTTGGTGCCAGTCGAATTACTAACTGCTGGTTTTATCTACAGCAATATAACTCTGAAAACACTTTTCAACTCAGTAGAATTACAAGTTCAACAGTAGAGAATGAATGCTATTATATTTCCTGAAGAAAAAAATTGGCAAGTAAATGCCTACTTACAGTCATCGAAAATGACGCAACCTGTAACTATTTTCTGATTGAATAAAACATATGTTCTTCAAATTAATCATTGATTGAAGAATTTTATCAAAAAAGTCATATGAATTTGAATTTTTCATATAAAGATCCTACTTATTTTTCTAACAATATAAATGAATATATTTCTTCTCCAAAAGGTTTCTGAATTCAAATAACCACAATAAAACTTTCTGAAGTTTCTGAGAACTTCCGAAGATTAGCTGTTTTACATATTCGTTGACCAATGGGTATCCCCATCTATACAAAAAGCCTTCGAATTGTGAAAAATGTTCCAGAACCTTCCACATCATTTTATATTGTTCTGGAATATTTCACAGTAACGTGGGATGTCCCGGGATATTCCAGAACGTTCCAAACATTCCACAACATTCCAGAACGTTCCAAACATTGGACAACATTACAGAATGTTCCGAAATGTGAGATATGGTGAAATGCTCTCAAAAACTCTCGAATGTTCTGGACTTACTGAAAAATTCCTCATTGACAAGCAGATGTAACACTTAGATGAATTTTATTTAGATGCCATTTATTATATTTTAGAAATGAACTTTTGAAATGAGCTCATATGTAGATTTGAACTACTTACCTCAGATCGTTCAGAACTGAATTCAATTTTCGTGCTAAAAAAGATCTCTGTAACTAGGAACACATAGCACACTTAAAATATGGAAGACCTGAAAAATCAGCAGTCGCCCATCATATTTTGCAACAAAACCATTCCATAGACTTCAGTTCATCAAGATTAGTTAGACAAGTTAACAACAACAGGCAACTAGATGCCTAAGAGAGTGTAGAAATAAGTAAACACAATAATATTATGAATAATGATGACGGACCTATACCAAAGAGCATACTATATAGCTTGCTAAAATAATATTGTTGGGTTTACTGATTACTACATGAGGACACATTGCAAAAATAAATTCAGATAGGCAGTATTGTGAAATTAATTTTTTTATATAGCTGAAAATTGTTTTATATACAGCTATAACAGTTAAACATATATTGTAAAATAATAGATAAGGCAAAATTGTAAAATAAATTTAGGTTGGTATACCTGTATGAGTGGTACACCTGAATGGTTTTCCTGTGTGGGATATCTATATAGCATAAATAGCATTAGCTTCGCGCTAGTTTCTAGTTTAATCTTCCTCTTTGAAGATGATCACTTGGTGATCGAAACACGTGTCGAGGTGTTAAAAATAACGATTTGGTGTTGAAGAAAAACTCCAGTTATATTCATTACTACACCAAAGGTTCCAAACATCATAAGAAGTATTTCATTAGAATATCAGAAGTGTTATGAAAAATGTCGATGAGTTGAAAATTGATTGAGTCAATTGGAATAACGGTACGGCATATTGATTTTGACGGAAACCTTCAGTGTACCAAACACTAGTACGTGGTGATGTGATGTTTTTTTTATAATTCATGTATATAAACCACAGTACATATAGATAATCGTATCATAATTACGTCGATCATTGGATAATACGTACGCGACTTGAATGGTTAACTGAAAAAAATGAAACGAATAGTTGAAACCTTCATAACTGGATACATCAATATCGATTTAAATGATGTTGATGTTGCCCCTCTTGATATTATTACGCCTGAAAATTTGAAAGTTCACAATAGTATATTATGCAGCTATCATGTAATGATAGTTATTAATACACGAGCGTATGGTTTATGCGAGTTTATTAATAACCATCATATGAGTGTTGCATACGCTCTTTTGTCCACACCCGATAAATAATGAAGAACTATAAATATTTCATTTATATTTGTATTGAACACAGTAACAGTAATTATTCGCATTTCTTTTAAAAATTCTTCAAAATATCAATTAATGGTATTTCCTCGTGTATTATCATGGATATAGGAAAACTTTAAACATTCTTTTTAAATTTATATTGAACATAATAATTGTAATCAATTCGATTTTTCAAATATTGAGATTATTTATTGAGCAGTTAGAAAAGTTTATTCCAGGTCCCACTGATCTGAAAGTGGAAGGAATATTTACATTTATTTCATTATTGCTANATCCATCCATCCATCCATCCATCCATCCATCCATCCATCCATCCATCCATCCATCCATCCATCCATCCATCCATCCATCCATCCATCCATCCATCCATCCATCCATCCATCCATCCATCCATCCATCCATCCATCCATCCATCCATCCATCCATCCATCCATCCATCCATCCATCCATCCATCCATCCATCCATCCATCCATCCATCCATCCATCCATCCATCCATCCATCCATCCATCCATCCATCCATCCATCCATCCATCCATCCATCCATCCATCCATCCATCCATCCATCCATCCATCCATCCATCCATCCATCCATCCATCCATCCATCCATCCATCCATCCATCCATCCATCCATCCATCCATCCATCCATCCATCCATCCATCCATCCATCCATCCATCCATCCATCCAGCTATCAATTTAGTTACTATGTTTGGCTCGACATACATATGTGAAAAATACTTCTCAAAGATGCTCAAGACCGTCGGTGTAGTTTCTCACGTTAATAAGAGATCTTGAATTTCTTTTATAATTCAGAATGTGACTTGAAACCAAAATAATATGTAGCACTTTATAATTAATATTTGTTTTTTTTGAACTCTGTTAAAATTTTCCCACATTATCTGGACCCCACTTAAATATAGATAGTATGTATTTGAAGGTAATAAGCTACTCGCCTCGGTTTTGCACGGGTAGTACTGCCGCCCTAACTTAGCGCGGGTAGCATTTCCATCCTGGCTTCGTATGGATTCATCGGCACATTTCAACCAATCAACACAAACCATCAATGAATTTCACGCATACAGTTTTCTATTGCATCACTCCGCCCATTGCTGAAAACCGTATAGAAATTCGTTAACTTATTTTTGAGTTTATCACATTCAGACAGATAGACGCGGCGGAAGGACTGTTTTATATCTAAATACATCAGCTAACCGCATATGCCTACATTTTTTTCTGTCACCATCGCATCAGCTTGTAACTAATAATAGAGTCCCTTCATAAAACTCACTCAAACAAGGAAGTATGTATAAATCATTTAGAGATAGGTAAGGACCTATGTACCTGAAGAAAATTCACAACAGAAATGCGACCTTAACCTTCGTAAAGATTTCTTGCATGAAACAAAACCAACGCAATTGCAACTTTTCTTCTTCACGCAGGTCGCATCGGTATGTGAGGCCACTTGAACTTATTTTATCCTGTGATAGTTTTAATTTTATGATAACTCTCAAGATATTAATTTGAGTCGTATAGTGTAAAGGTAAAATTATAATGTGCATGAAATGCTTACGGTAACTAACATATTTATTAACAAAGATTAATATCGTATCCGTTTAAGTAGCTTCCCAAATATCACTCATATGAGACCATCCAAGTGGGAATAGTCTATCCTTAGAAAACATTTGATGAAAGTCATCCAGATTTGAATAGTTCCCTGNTAAAAAACTTATTTTCAACTTTTCAGTTCAATGTTCTTTGAAAGCGTGTTTTCTCATTCTACTTTTTTATATTTCATAGTATAACTAGTGTTTCACTGCTCTGTCTTTTACTCAAGTTGAGTCTGAATTTTATTAATGATTATCATGTTATATACTCTTACTAGTGAACTGCCCCGGCTTCGCACGGATGCAATGCTGATACTAAATATAAATTCACACACCGGAAATTCAATGGCATGGAGAAACATTGGTGAAAAGGTAACTTTCTTTTACGAACGCGCCTTTTCTCTCACGGCTAGCGCCTCAGTTGGAATAGGTGAAAATCCTTTCTTACTGCACATCTACAACATAAAAAGAACCTACAAACAAAATTTCAGCCTCCGAAAATATGGCGGTACGGAGACACAGTGATGAAAAGGTAATTTTCATATGTAAACGCGCCCCTTCTACTCCAACAGGGGTGCCCTATTTGGAAATCCTTTCGCAGTGCGCATCTAAGGCCTAAGAAGCACCTATATACCAAATTTTAGCTTTCTAGGCCTCACCAGTACGGAGAAACAGAGATGGATGAGTGAGTGTTGAGTGGATAACTTTCGCATTCATAAGTAAGTCTTAACATGGATTTTCATCAAGTATCAGCCAGTTATATTCAATTACATATGTAATTCCTCGCGAATTTTTCTGTCATGCTTAAATTGTAACCAGTTTTCTTAAATCTCTAGTTTCCTCGAAGTGAAAGCTGCAGTGAAAGACAGAAGACGAATCCTGTCGGTGGTTGATGTCGAAGTTAGCTTTACTGATCGCCTTGGGGAACCTGATCCACCTTTGATGTTCGAATATTGAGTTTTCTGTTTAAATAAAATCTGTTTAAACTTGTGTGAGCTAAGGATTAACGTCGTCTTACCTTTCAACGTGTGATTCCTAACACGGGTTGGAAGGTAGTAAGTGAAAATCGATCGTTCAAACTAGGACTTGAACCACCGACTAACACGGCAGTCAATTCGAGTGAGTGAACTAAACACCCACGTCGAACTGCCTGGCTACTGACCGCTATTGATTCCATAGATGGCTTTTTCGTAAGAGGAAATCTCATGGCCCTCAATTACTGAGGCTTGCCAGTCAAGGACAGTTAAGTCCAGCAATGCATTTGTGGTTCAGCTGTTGAATATCATGTTATATGTTTTTATATTGCTTATTGATTTGTACCTTATATTGAATAAATTGAGAAAATATTGGCATGAATACTGGCGAATAATCAAGATATATCGGGTTACCAAAAACTGAGATGATGTGGAGAACTCTGAAACCTTTTTGTAATAAATGTCCATTAATATTATAAAATTTACTGTTCTCTTCTGATGAAATGAGTATTTTGCATTACACCCCCACGGGCACCCATCTGAAAAACATAGGTTACATCTTTTGATGCAACCAACTAATCTTCAGCCTTTCCCGTTTCAGTAAATGTTCACTCTCGTTTATCGTATCATTCTGGGTATAAGGACCTATTATTATTATTATTATTAAGAGGTATAGGACCTGACTAGCGCAACCTTGGGAATGATAATAATGATAATGATAATAATCGGCTCATCGATGCATCTGACCTTCGCTGATGAGTTCATCATGTGATGGTGTTTTCAACATTTCTGCATTTCTCTGCAAGATTCCTGCCTTATTGTGGTCAGGAAGCCGGATTTTGAGGTTCGAGAGTAGAGAGGGCATCATTCCACCAGAAACTAATCAGTGATCGGAACAATCATTTTAACAAAGTAGTCTGAATAGAAACTGCGGAGTTTGCAGGGAGAATCTCGATGTTTCATCCATTTTCCCCTCTTTCATCGTACGATATTAGTCTCACACGGAGCTGAACACTCCACGACCGATATGGTCTTGTTCTGGAGATCAAGAAGAACTAAATCAGGTTCATTAGCTAGTATGAGCATGAGGGTGGTGAATGAATAGTTTAAATAAATATGGTACTTTCCACTTCCCATAACGGTGTCAATATCCCCCGGAGCGTAGAGCAACACCAGTGTCCCGTCAATACCATAAGTATTATCATTATTATTAAATTTTTTCAACCTGAGTTTCCGCAGGTCATGCCCTACCCCCCGAAGTCCCGATACATTCAGCATTATCAACCAACGACCATTCACCACACCGTGGGGTAAGTGATCATTGGCTCCGAGAATTATGTGTCCTGTGCAAGCGCAATGAGCCAAGAATGGCAGCCCTCTGCATCTGTCCGGCTGAAATTTCTGCCTTAATGCGGCAAGCCGGTATGATTTTGAAATTGGAGAGTGGAGAGAGCATACTTTCACTAAGGATTCCAATAATCATAACAACCATCTTGACAGAGTGATCTGGATAGAGTCTGCAGAGTTCGAAGAGAAAATCCCGATTTTTATCCTTTTCTCTTCCTTCCTAAAAACTCCACGGCAAATATCGTCTTGCTCTGGTGGTAAAGAAAGACTACATCAGGCTTATTAGCTTATATGAGCTTGAGGGTGGGGAACGAATAGTACCAATAAAGTTGACACTTCTCGTTCTCCACAACAAATTTAATATTTCCCGTAGCGTAGGGCAACACCGGTGTCCTCGTCAATACCACAAGAATCATAAGTGGGAATGCAACACTTTTAGGGCCGCGTTATGTCGATGGTTAGTGGCCGAGACCGCATATGCTGGACATGCAGGCAGCAAGTGCATTAGGGTCTCGGACGCCTTGCAGCAGGCCCTGCATCGTGTGCCAGAAACCTCTATACCCATCACGCGACTGCAGTAGACTAAGGTGTTGAAGACACCATCCTGCCAGGCCATGATGAACTCCTCAGTTTCCAACTTCAGCCCACTCGACCTGAGGAAAGCGAAGGACATGTGCTCTGATAAGCTAAGGTTTTCAATGTTTTTGAAGAAGACACCATACATTGCCCTTGTTTTTTTTCGAATTGATTCGGTCGTTACTTGATGAAGATCCATAGTGATTTCATAAACTAAACCTTTCAATTTGATCTCCAAAAACTTTATTACAAAAAAAATATATCACGACATGTAGCGCTAACACGTAGTGAATTTCGTGACTTAATTAACCACGAAAAAGCTACTGTGTTAGAAATACATGTGGTGATATACATTTTTTTAAATAAAATTTGTGAAGATCAAATCGTAAGGTGTATTTATAAAAAAGCTCTTCCTTGTGTGGCCACAGAAGTGAGGTGATATCTGTTACTTTTAAATGGGCCTTCTGCTGAACGGGTTCCAATCCGGTAACAGAGTTGTGATCACTTCGCTCTGTGTCGAAAACTAAACCGAGTTCACCAGCTGCTCGGGCAGCTACTCTGCAGAGAAATGTTGCAATTCCTGCTCTCTCGTGGTCGTAGATCATGCAGAGAAGGGCATCCGAACTCTTGGTGGCTACATGCAGTACCATTCTGTCACGTACACACTCCAAACTCAAAAGTTCAGATCTATTGGAGTTTGTGCTGATACTTGCCCCAAAGATAGTTCTTCACTGCTATTACCTCTTGTGAGTGGCGTTGTTCCACCCTAAAGTGAGTATTAATCTCTCCGGAATTCAGATGGTGTAGGATCTATGAGCTGCACATTCTCTTCGTAGTCTCCGTATCGTTCTCTTTTGAGATGGACCGTTGTACATTTGTCTATCAAGAATTTCATACCGATAGCATGCATGTACTCTTCCACCACACTCAACGACTGATTATCATTATTATGTTCCAGAAAGTGGAGCTGGATGGTCCCTGAATCCCCGATACGTTCAGGAGGGCCCACAAGCATCATCAACAAATGAGTATTCCACACAGCGTGAGGTGAGTGATCACTGGGCCCAAGAATCATGTGCTCTCTGCAGGCGCAATCAGTTGAAAATGGCAGATTTCAGCATTAGTCCGGTTTGCCTCAGTTTGGCAAACCGTCATGATTTTGAGATAATCATTATCATTATTATAACAACAAATATATCATTCATAGGCAGACGATGAAATATTGTAATTATTCACAAATAGATGAGACGAAGTCAGTTACTGTCCACAGTACAATTTCTAATTGAGAATAATTATTAAGGCCATTCAAAAAAGCACAATATGATTACGTGCACATATATTCCTCCTGAAATTGGATACCACTGGCCGATACTCGATGAAAATTTATATTTAACACTAACTGAGACTAAGAATTTGATTCGAGATTTTCACTATGAGGTTTGTGACTTTCTTTTAGTGGAAATCTCACAATAAATCGTTTCTTTTAGCGTATTCCTATTAAATTTTTTCCTAAACCTCCATTACATTTTTGAGTAAAATGAAGTAAATTTATTTTGAAAATAGATTATTGAATGGATCAATAAATTTGTTAATTTTATATGCAAACATAACAATAGTTTTTCAATAACTTTCTGAATATAATATTTTCGTACTTCTATTTATATTGACAACACATACTTTCTCAATTTTTTTTAAATCAATAAAAACGTTAACATGTTCTTATATCAGAATGTATGAAGTTGGAAATTCGAGGTGCTGAAAATATTGCTGACCTATAGATTTAGAAGTACTGTAACTTTTTAATGTTTCCATGCATTAATATGGCTTCAAATTCATGCTCATTTTCGAAGTTTATCCAAGTGAGGAGTTGTACTTCACCCCATTCAAGAATACTATGAGCAATACGAGAATGATTTGACTTAGGTGTAATAGATCGATTTCAAACATTGTTCCCATTTTATGTGGTGGGTGGAATTGATTTTTGTTTTATTATTTATGTCAAGTTTGTCAGATAATTTCAATAACCGGTTGAATGAAGGAACTTTATTTAAAAATTCACTGTTAACAGTATATACTTGTGTTCCGAGGAAAAAGATGTATACAATTGGTTTCATCAGCATAACTGAACACCTCCACACTTGTATTGATTTGAAGTAAACTGTCCACAACTTAGATTCTCGATTCTAAATTGTTCCGAAAAAAAACTCATTTCTCCGGATTCCCATATTCTGAAGCATGTTCACAAAATGCTTGCGACCTACTATTTCAAATGCTTCGGTGAATTATTGTAATATGCATAATGATAGTGTTCCACTATACGAATCAGTGTACATAACTGAAGTCAAAGTAGGTATTTTATTTCTAATTCTTTTGAACATTTCCGCAAAGTTTATTACAACGGATATCGGTCTACGGTTAGATGTAATCTTCTTGTCCCTTCTCAAATGTAGAGAGGAGGATTGTTTATAGTTGGTTCAAATTGACAAGAACACGTTTCCATTATTTCATCAATAAGGAGTGCCAGAGCTGAAGCTATCCCAAAGAAATTCTCTCAACATCTCAGCCTTGATATTATCAATCCCTGGTGCTTTATCACTTTTTGAATATGTGTGTGATGTCAATATAAATGCCAACAGGAAGGAGCAGGATGCTTCTGTCTATAAGCTGCACATGTCTGTAGTCCAAAACCGTTTTCTTTTGAGATTTGTCTTGCCCAAAGTCCATGGACCTAATTATTATTATCAAACTATACGAAAAAGGTTGCACCGATCTTGCCATTTCCCCATACCATAGAGGGCGTGCTGACGTTCCTCCTCACACCATGAAATCAATGGGATAATTATTATTATTTTAAATACAATTGGTATGCATTCATTATATATGATGATGTCTATTAGAACAATATCGACAGGATGTGCTATTTGCTTCTTATCTAAATGGCATTCTTTAGACAAAACACGATTATCTTTATTACCTGAGCATATTCGCTTCTTTAATGTTTATAGTTCTACATCACAGAAATTTTTATTATGAATTTGCATTGAACTCTTGTTCACCTGAACTTATCGTTTTAAATGAGTAATTTTGTTTGGATTTTCATTCTCATTCAATAGATAATGTTATGCTTCTATCGCCAAAAGGTTACGTCATCGTTGCTAGCAGCTCTAAGAGTTTCTCACATATGTTCCAACGTTCGCCGAGTAAAGGGCTAGTAAGTGTGCGCGATTATGGAAACAGAACAAAGTGAAAAAAATGATACGATTGCAGGAGATGTTGCCAGTGGAAATAACGAGCGTAACATTTTTGGTTGTGACGATAGTTGTGATAAATCTGATAGCCACAAGATTGTTACTAAACTGATGTCACAACTACAAAATATTTGGACACCCCCATTGAGCGGTAAGATTGATCATTTTTATTCTCAAGTACTGAATTAACTAATACAATTTACCCGAATATAGATCGAAAAATGCGAAACCCAGTAAATATTTCCGCAAAATCTATCTTTTCTAAAGCGATAAAATTCTCTGGCGATGGTGAAATTGGGAAAGCTTCTGAGACAGCTCAGTACAATAAATCGTATTTATCAAAGAATAACAAAGATGCAATTACTCGCATTCCATTGAAAAAACGTCCAATTGGTGAGAATAATCATGATATAACAATGATCACTCCAGTTTGATTTTTTTTTAATACCTTTGATGAAGTTTATGACAATATTCATGTTACAGATAGTTCCTCTGCTATGCAGAATTCTTCAGAAATAAGAAATAAAAGTACGACAGAACCATTTCTTTCTACTGCTGATCTTCATGAAGAAAAAGAAGACCCAGAACCAAGACTTCCTACACATTCAGACAATGCTTCTGTTGATACCCAATGTATCATCAGGAAACCTATGAAAGAATCAACACGAACGGCTCAACCAAAGCTTGATTTTCGACAAGAAAACCTTCGTTTGTTGAAATCAGGCTCTAGTGAATTTTCTAATTCCCAATCAGAAAACAGGGATCAGAAAGTAAATTTAGATTCAAGAAAATCCGTGATTCAATGGAGTCCCCGTACTCCTTCTGTTTCGAATCCACCTCCAGCAAGTGAAAGTCAGCAACAATCTTTATCAGAATCTTTTAATGATGAAGAACTACTGGATTTGTCATTGAGAAAGAACAGTTCTTCCAATTTTCAACGTAAGTCAACTAATTCACTCATTTTCAACGAAGTCGAGAAAATATATCTTTTGATTCAAAGGAAAAAAGTTCACTTCAACCTATAAAATAAATTGAATATCTTGGTTTCACATTCAATAGCCACAATTTGACAATGGATTTATCTGTAGAAAAGAAAAATCGTCTTGAAATAGTATCGGAAAAATTCGAAACCAAAATATCTTGCAAAATCAGAAATTTAGCTAGTCTTATCGGTTCCTGAATTTCCATTGCACCTGTAGTGAATGATATATGGCTCCACATTGAAGCAATGGAAATTGATAAGATTAAATCACTTAAGATGGAAAGTACCCCCAATTAAAAAATCGAGAATTTGAAAAATGTCAATATATTGATGTGTCTTTATACAGCTATAGCATGTATTTCGAAAATAGGAAGTACAAAATTCAGGCATCTGAATGACTTTTCAGAAAAAAATTGTGGATGATGTGAAAATAAAAATAGTATTCATCAGCATCCTACATATGTTCTTCAAAAAATTCAATAGCGGATGAAGTGTCTAAAAGGGAATCAATTGATGCCGAAAACGAACTCCAACATAAATTTTACAGAATTGTATATACACTTAGACGTCCATAGACGTAGGGTGTATCAACTATAGGTGGGTGGATAGCTGCTTTCCTATTAGAAATATCAAAAAATGTTTCGGGAAAAAGTTGTACAGAATAATGAAAGCTATGTTTCGATAATAATAACTGATATACAGGGTGGTCAATAAAAGTGTGACAGACCAAACTTATGTTTTCTCTAAATGGAATACTGCAGATATTTTCACTCGATTGAATTTTTCGTACAGGGTGATTCTCAAAACTATAAGGTTATTTGAGTTTATACCAAGTGGTTCAGGAGCTATAGTGAAACTTATGTAAAAAATGGGTTCATTCAATACCAAATGTCTCCTACTCGATCAAATGTAATGAATGAACTTTTCAACCAAATATTCTGATAGTGTATTTTCATTTTGTCTTCATAAGTTCACCGAACGGTACTTTTTCTATATAGGAGTAAACAAAACCTTGAATCACTTTTTTCATAGTTTTTCAGATGGAACACCCTGTACATAAGGCTATCCCAGAATTATGAGCTTTTAGAAAATGTAGGGATTGACCACTGTATTTCCATCGGAAATATTTTCTGATGAATATATGAGAAAGTCATTAAATAGAAGCAAAAACCTTTGTTTAGTGCTGAACAGAACAAGTAACGGAATGAAAACAAACAATTTCAAAGTGAACTGATGGATGTAGCCTTTACTACTTGGTAGGAGATGATAATGAAGAAAAGAGAATCGAAACTTTCTATGTTTTTTACCACTTTTATTTGTAACTAACTTTACTGCAGTTTCGTTCTATAAGGACATTTTCAAAGTCACTGTCACCCTCACATTCATTCACCTATTTGTCATTACGATGTCATCGATGACATAATCAGATCAAGCTTATTCCGTGACATTAAAAAATCATAATTCATGAATGAATTGTGTGTATTTTCTATGATGTTATTCAATTTGGTACTGAGAGCCTTGGGGCAAGTGTCTTAAGGCGAAACATCGGTGTATACCAGTGAGGGTGACAGTGTTCCATGTAAGTGCAATTCATTACCATTCATTCAAAGTAGAACTCATGTGAATGATATCTGATTTTTATGCCACAACGGATGTTTGAAATACAATCTTTGGAAGATTCCCTCATCCCTTTTTTTGTATCAAGATGAAGTAGTAGAAAGCCAAAAACTTTCTTTCTCCTAAAAATATAACCCCTTCAATTTCAATTCTCTCTTCTTCATTGATTTTAAAGTGCACAAATTCACAGTAGGTATATGTTCAAACAATCTTCTATCTTGAGCTATGCATGAATGTTGTCTATCAACAATTTCCCTTCGAAATTCAATTGAAGTTGATTTTGTCATAGACCGAAAAACTTCTCAAATTCTATTCTTTGTGACTTCTGGTGTCGTTCATTTGTCATGATAAACCTCCCCTCTAACATATACCCACAGATAGAAACCCAGTGCGTGAGGTCTAGAGATCGTGCTGGCCAGTAAATGGGTCCATTTCTTTCAATCTATTTATTTCTAGGCCACCTGTTTAGAAACCTCAATTTTGGTTATGGGGAGGTATACCATCTCATTGGTAATATGACGTATGCCTTGTATCAATGGATATATCCTCCAACACATATGACAAATCATTTCGGAGGAAATGTCTATAAATTTTTCTATTCAGAAGTCCATCAAAGAAACATGGTCCTGTGATCTGATCCCTAATTATGCCCCTCCCCCAAACATTTATCAACCATCTGTTTTGGTTATTAACTTCTCTCGTCCAACAGAGATTCTCTGTTGAGTAGTAGTGCATATTATGTCTAATTACTATGCCGATACTTTCAAATGCAAGTATCACCGCTACTTCATTCTATAAATTTGTTGCGATTTCATTCACTACTTGCCTTTTCTGATGCTTGACACTGCCTTTTTCCTCAAAACGCGTCCTTCACCTATTCCATTCATTCAAAAATTCCATCCATCAATTTGGATAACGGAGCAGCCTCTTTCAGATACCAACTGATGACTACCTTTTTGGATCAGAGTTTTTGTAAAAATTTAAAACAAGTCAATCTGCACGAAAAGCGTGCCAAGAAATGAAGGATGATAAAAAACCTCATCAAGTACCTACAAAAAAAAATTATCTTTCCTTGGAAATGCAAAGACTCAAAGAGTGAATTTCTCTTTATTTATTTCTTGATTCAAACACGGAATAAAACTTTTAGATTTATTCTCAACCTGAAAAAATTGATTCGATTCATCTCTGCACCTCATTTCAAAAGGAGAACTATAAAACTGTTGTGTAACTATTATAAAAAAATCATTTTATGGCCAAAGTTGATTTATCGGGCGGTCATTCATTTATCAATGTACTTGAAATATTTCCGAAATATCTCAGATCCAAATTTGAGAAAACCCTTCATTATTATCTTTTGGTAATATGGATGAATATAAATCTAAAGAAATGAACTTTGAATGTTCGAGCCTGTCTCGGATATACCTACACAATAGGTTGAATGGACTGACGCCTACCAGAAAACAACTACTCCACTGGCTAATACCACGAACGGCGTTGGATTATATCCGACAGGCGTCGGATATAATCCAATCACAGAAAATTTCCTGCATATGCAATTGGCAATACAACTGAAAGAGTCGACCTTCAATTTTGGAACGGGCACCATTCCAGACCGGTTTCGGGCTCCTTAGCCACTTGTCAGTGCAAGATAGTGACCATCATCGACCTAAAGTCAATAATACTCCATAATTGAAAATCGAAATTCTTTCAGAGTATTTCATTCCTCGTCTTAAGTTAGAGCGAATATCAAAAATGTCACTCCGTCTAGTGGACGAGGTACTAACCAACTGCATATCCGAAATTTGCCCGATTTCTCTTAATAAGGAAGAAAAACTTTCTTATTAGTCAGTGGGCTATGCTTGAAGACTGGCAGTAAACTAATCTAAAGAAATGAACTTTAAATATTCAAGCCTGTCTCGAATATACCTACATAGGTAGGTTGAATGGACTGACGATGAATATGTTGAAATAACAATAGATATAAGCTTTTAAAATGATCGTCGCGTCCCAAGTATTCTTTCACTTGGGATCCGAACCCAGTATTACAAACTTTGGCATGAATGTTTCCTTCCGATAAAATCACGCTCAAAGACCTTGCAATGAAATAAACTACATTATTAGTGTTAAAAACAGCCCAGATAGTACAAACAGTCTCAAAAATCTGGGACTAGGCTTGAAATTGAAATTTCTGAACGTATTAAAACCTTAAGGCCAAACAAAAAAAAACTGAGCTTATCTTCATATATTTTCGAGATAAGCCGGAACTTTGTGTAGCTCCATCATTAGGTTATTATATTGGAAAAACAAAACCAAGTCGCAGGGCAGGAATTAACTTTGTCATATTAACTCATATCAAATCTTTTCACCCTGCTTCATCACAAATCCGGGGCGTTGGATCGAAAACATATTACAGCGCGGTGGAGTGGATACTAACATATTCGATAATCATAGTATTCGGCATTCAGCCACTTCCTTACCATTTAGATTGGATGTCAATATAGATACTATGAAAAACACAGTTGGTTGGACTGAAACTTCCAGCGCATTCAATACATTTTATAACAAACTTGTTGTTCAAGACCCTGAAGATTTTGTTTTCTTTTTCTTATTTAATATAACCGCATCAACAACAAAGGTTATTAGCGGTGTAGTACAATTTGAATCACATCACAATCATATTAGATGTACAATGTTTATAGATATCAGATACTTTAGTAAAATCTCACATTTATCTGGATTCAAGGCATCACTAACTTCTTCAGTGATGCCTTCAGTGTTGACAATCTCTCCTCTCTGTAGTATACACCTTGATGTGTTTCACATCTAATTCTTCATCACAGGAAATACATCTTTTGGGGTTTTCTTTCTTCAGTAGATGCTGGTGGGTATACCTTGTGTGGCCAATCCTGGGATGGGTTAGAATTGTCTGATGTTTACGAGAGAGTGATAGGTAATTTTGGAAGTTTAAGCTAGGATTGATTGTTTTGAGCTTGTTATTCTCCAGAGCTTGCCATCTTTTCCTCCATGTATTTATTGTTAGTTGTCGTATTTAATGGATCAAATCTTCATGTGGTACACAGCGAGTTGTTAGACTGTGTGGGTTTGAGCTAATCTCTCTAGCTAATGTGTCCGCAGTTTCGTTGCCAACTATTCCTACGTGCGAAGGAACCCAAACAATTTTGATACGTTTCCCCATTTCAGTTAGTTTTCCCAGTTCTAGTTTAATACACATAAGGAGGGAGGAGATTTTGTTGATTCTATAATTTTAGGTGATTCAAATGAACATTGAATGGGGGGAATGTATTTCGGATTTGTAAGTTATTGTATATTGAAATTACATTAATTTTTCTTTGTGAAATATTCACAATCTACCTTAACACTTGCACAAATGACTTTAATTATTTCTCTAAATCAGGAAAGGATTCGTATTTCTTGTAAATGATTTATTTGTGAATTGCAAAGCCCTTTTGCTTTTACGCCATCATCAGTGGGATACCTGAAAGTAAGTAATAGTCGTGAAATTTGTTCGAAGTTGAACAGTTTGTTCTATGGTCTGACAGTCGCAAGTATTTTGATTATTACAGTACGGTATATGCATTTTTATTTTGTAGTTTTTGGGTTGATCACGAAGAGTGACGGAAAAGGTCAGATACTTTGTCTTGTTTACATTCAGTTATAGTTTGGTACTATTTAACCACATGTATATTTTTTGTAAATTTGTTTCTACTCTCTCTCTTATTTCATGCCAAGATGTTCCCGTGTAAATTAGAGCAGTATCATCGGCATAACATATTATATCGCCTATGAAATTGTTGATTTTTGTTATAATGTTAATGTGAATGAGAAAAAGTATCTGTCCCTTTTGGGTTTAACATATTAATATTTTGTTAGAAAACTATAGAACTATATCCAGCGTGCTCAATAACGAGTACGAGGAGGAAAACGAAGTGAAAATTTGACATAGACATAAGATCATCTTTAATTATAAAACATATTTAGTTTGACAAATGATATATGTAGTAACCACAATACGTAAAAATTCTCCAAGGTGAGCAAAGAACTATTCAATTGGGATTTTGAGAAATGTTGATGTTCGATGTCCCAAACTGAGTAGACGCATTTTAAATTGCTCGCAAAATAATTCGATTTCATCGGTCAAAATTAACTAAAAATTGTGATACCTCGGCCACAAGTGAGTATAGTATTTCCAGTACCAATTGGAACAGCAAAAAATAATATGACGACATAGGCATCGGCATATTATTTTTCAGTGGTAGTTTTTCAGTTACTTATTCTTACAATCATAGCAATTGATCGCCCCATGAAAAAGTTATCTCAACTGAATTTTTCCACCATGGGTAATCAACATTTGCAAATTTTTCATTCCTTTGTTTTCGTTTCATTCCATTGTCAATGATATCCCCTATTTTAATGACTCGAAGAACTGTCGAACGAGATAGTTTTGTTAACTCGCATATTCTATTCACAGTGTGACAGTTTTCCTTCTTCAAGCATTCATGAATATTTAAAATTACTCGCTGAACTTGAACATGTAAGTCCTTATTTTCAAATTCCGGATCCCTGTCGATTGACACAGATTCCTCAGACGTAATGTTATCATTTGTTTCAAATGGTCTCCAGAAAGCCATATCTATTGTTGACAAATTAATTTGTATATTTAGGTATATAAACAGCTAACCCTTGTCTTTAGATTCAGTATCAATTTGCTTCTCCTGAAGATGCTAACCTTGTTAGCGAAACGCGCGTCGGGTGCAAAAATATCAGTTTGGTGTTAGGGTAATTGATCTTAAGAAAAAGTTTCCAAAAATCGGTTTGCACAACCACTCACTACCTCACCTAACCCCACGAACACACGGCACTGATAAAGAAACATTGTGAAACGACAAAAAATTAGTATTCAGCCAGTCCAGCTAGCCGAGCCTTTACTCCTCAACTACATTTGATAGCACGTTAACTAATTATCTGGGTGAATAGGGGCCACAGGCAAGAAATGTTTATGACTGTACTCATCTTTTTATTGCCGTTCCAATTGGGAATGGATAGACTATACATGAGTGAATTTGTTTGTCAAGTGAGAAAAAGTGAGTTACATTATGTCTACTAGAAGTAAATTAGAAATGAATTCCATAGTAGAAGATTCTATTCAGGAGATATTCCAAGACCGTGGGTTTATCAGCCAAATAACAAAAAAGGTAACTGATAAAATCGAGCAAAAACTTAAAACGATCCAGAACGAGTTGATAGCACAAGCCAACAAAATAACTGCCTTACAGAAAAAAAGGAACAAATAAACCTTCACAATAGTCAAATGAATGCCATGGAACAAAAAGTGGATAACATTCTCCAATATATGAAAATGAGTCATATTTGTATACACGGGGTAAATGAAGAAACTGGAGAGAATTTACAAAAAAAAATCATGGAGATTATCAACGCAAATACCAACTTGAACTTCAGAGAAGCAGATATCAAGGAATGCTACAGGGCGGGTAACAAATCTGGAAATACAAATAAATACAGACCAACTATACTCAAATTAGTGAACTTCGAATTAAAATTCAAGCTATTCAAAAATGTCCATAAATTCAAAGGAAAACAGATATTCTTGTCAGACGACCTAACAAAACGGAGGCTACTGAAGAATCCACTGTGAATCCTTCGAATCTTGATTCCAAACAGTTGTTGGAATCAACTATGATGTCTAACAGGCCTTCTTACAGGTCACTGTCATTTGAATCATCACATGCAGACTTGGACTGTCGGAAGACAGTGTATGTCGCCTCTGTCTGGTGCTGTGTCGGTGCTGGGCACCGAATCAGGTTATTTGAGTTCGGCAGATCCGTACTCTCACCATCTGACCTGAAAGACCACTCACCATACAAACCAATCGGCTTCGTTAAGAAGCTGGGTTTATTTGGCCGAGTGTGAATAGGTGTGAGCCACAATAAACCCTTATGGGTTGCGGTGAAGGGTCGAAAAGACCCACTCACTTTAGACCTACCTACCTACCTATCGATTGAAACTGATAATACTACAAATAAAATCATAAATTACAAATCAAACGTAAATATAAAATATATCAACCATAGTAAATTAGAAAAAATGCTGAAGAAAGAAAACTGGGAAACAGGGATGAAAACTGGAGAAACGGAAATACTCTACGCGACCTGTATCAATAAAATTTCTCTATATATTGATGAAAACACGCAAGTAAAATCAAATACCATGTTGAAAAACCAGACCAAAGTGAAACCCTGGATAACGCTTGGTTTAATCAATTCAATTAATCATAGAGACTATTTGAAGCAAAAATCTGTAAG